>APFE030394355.1:69186-130969 GCA_000404065.3 Pinus taeda
TTTTTTTTTTTTTTTTGTTTATATAAACAAACTATGCATTTTTTGGAATTTCGGTTTTGGACCGAAGGGGTATTTTTAAACAGGCAAAAATTTTTCCCAAAATTTGCCTAGAGTTGGCCAGATTCCGTCTACCGAAAAAGACCAAATTGTGTCTTTGTTAAGCCTGCCCAGTGATTAGAAAGTCAACCCAACTTTGACGGCCTCTATGTCCTTCATCCGGACTTGGATTGACGAATCGTTCGCACTGCTGCGATTAGGACGACGAGATCTATGCTCTGGTCCTTGTTTGAGCATAATCCAAACACTTTGATTTTTGAGCTTCCCTAAGTCCTCTTTGTCCTATGTGTGTCTCTAGAGCCACCTAGATCAATCCTCCCCACTGAGGAGCTTTTCGTCCTCCAAATGCATGAAAAGTAATCTGCACTTCTCTGTACCTTGTCTGCATCACAAGCATCCTTAAAGGTATCATTTCCATCTCCTTCACCTTTGTTCTTCGGAGCCTTAAGTGACGAGCCGACACCTACAACCTCTGTAACCTGTAGTACATTGTTTTGAAAATTACATGTTTGACTTTCCTGACCAACTAACGACCCAAACGTCCCACACTTTACACGAGTTTATAAAACATACTTGGCGGTCAAGTTTACATCAAAATGGACACAATACCTCAGCTATGACAACAAGGCCAACCTATCATTGTTGCTTCAACAAGTGATGGAAAACACATCATCACTGCAACACATGATTTACAAAGACGAGGCCAAACATTATTGTTTTGACAAGTGATGGAAACACAACATCACCTTCAGAGTGTAAAATGCGACTCAAAATAAGACCAAACATCATTGTTGTTGAATAAATGATGGAAAACACATCATCAACTTTACATTTTAAAATGCAACAAATGATTTACAAAAGAACGACTATGAAACGAAAACATGTCTAGAAACCATTTTTCACTTATCAATGTGAATGGGTCACCTCTTGTTGATGCCTCTAAAATCCTAGCACCAACATTGGGGATGACCACCCGGTCTGGACCTTAGTACAACTCCTTTTCCATTTGGTGTGGTGGCTCCAACTGGATATTATGGGACCCGTTTCCCATATAATGAATGGTTTGGTGGATGATTGTTTTATAATGTATAATAAGGATGATAAGTGCTTTAATCAGTAACTTAAAAATATACAAATATACTTATATAACTCGTGTATTCTATAAATAATGCGATTTCTGATTATTCCTAACAGATAAATAATCATATAGATGACTTACTTATCAATAGAAAGATGCATTCATAGATAATGATTACTTTGTTTAAGAAATTAAACAAAGTAATTATAAATAAAAACATATCGCATTCATAACAATGTATATCGCTGACATATATCTTTAAAGTATAAAAATTCTAAATCTTCAGAAATGACATGATAAAGAATTATTTTGAAGAGCATACATACATCAACAATAGCAACTTTTAAAAGGAATGCTTCATCACATAAGGAAACAAGACAAAAGAACAGTGATAGAAATACTGCATGAGTTTAAGTCTTTCCAATGCAAATAACACTCTGATTCCACTTTCTTATTTGAGATAACTTCCATGAGATATAAAAGTGTAGGTCTTGAAAAAGTTTCTTCACAAAAATGTAGAACCTTGATCCACTACTGATAAAAAATATATTCAGAAGTACAAAAGTGTAACTTCTCAAATCAAGTTTTTACTTTCTTATTTGAGATAACTTCCATGAGAAACAAAAGTGCAGGTCTTGAAAAAGTTTCTTCACAAAAATGTAGAACCTTGATCCACTACTGATAAAAAATATATTCAGAAGTACAAAAGTGTAACTTCTCAAATCAAGTTTTTAATGCAAATTGAGGACCCCTTCTTAAAAGACATGAAAGGGTTTAAATAATAAAATAAAAACTAATTGTGGTGGAGATTTACGGTCGAAAACGTTAGAGGTCTCTGGGATAGGAGATGATGGAGCTAGGGTTTGGAGCTATGTGGGGTTCAGGGCCGAGGACCTAGGGCTCTGCAGGTAGAGGACGAGGGGACTGTGAATAGGACAGGGAGGTGTACAGGAATGGGGACCAAGGTAGGAAAGGGTTAGCAGGTGGCATGAGCAGAGAATGGCCGAGGACAGTTGGAGGACCTGTAGTTGGAAGTTCTGGGAACTAGGAAAATGTCTGATGCTTGCCTTAAGATAATGGCTGTCGAAAGTTTTACAGGGTTAGGAAACCTGTTAAGCTGCGTTGCCACCCTCCCTTAGCAACACACCACTGTTAACAACACTGTGAGAGGAAGTAGGAATGGGTCATTTTCATCTTGGGGATCTCAACAGTTACTAGGAATAAAATAGTTAAAAAAATGGTCAAACCCAACGATGCCATCAATTTAGACCCTAAACCTGGAGACATTTTGTCAATTTGGAGTTTGGAGGTTTCAGAACAGAACATAGAAAAATATATTCATCCAGCTAGATGATCTGGGAAGGAGAAAGCAGGCTCATAGTTGGCCTGGAAGAAAAAGAAAACCCTAGGCTTGCTGGAGGATAGTTTAGGGCTGGCATTTCTGAGTGGCCAGAAAGATTCAACTATTTTTCTTAACCAGGAGGCGGCGTTTCAGTCGGTAGTGGCAAAGGAAGTGGAAGCACCGAATAACACTCATGTAAGTTCTGATATTCCACACCCTATTAGTCAATTTTACTCTGGGGGGCTTGAGGATATAATTATCAGTTGTGGGTTAAGGAATCCAAAGAAAAGAAGGCCAGGTTTTGGGCTAAAAGCAGAACTAGGGTCTGATGAGGCAAAATAGTCACCGGCTTCAGGGTAGGAACTGAAATTATGGGGTCCAAGAAAACCCAGAGATTTATCTTTGGTTGGTGAACCAGGGCTTGAAGGGGGATTGGCTTTAAGGGATGAAGTCACAGGCTTCGGAATGTGTCTTCGTTCAGGGGGGAAGGAAGGAAGAATAATTATATCAGCATCGATAGAGGAAGGGATGGAAAACGAGACAACGGAAGGAGGGGAGGGAGGAGGAAACTGATTTATCATCGCAGGGAGGAGTGTAAGGACATCATAGCAAGGCTTAGAAAAAGTGGAAGCAACCACACAGAATAGGGAGGAAGGGCCAAGCAAGAGGCAAACGGGGGAGAAGAGGAAAAAGCCGAAAATAATCAAGAAGAAGGAGACTGTTGCAAATCCGGTCTTGGGTATGGATGTAAAGATTGATGAAGCCATTGAAGTGGTTGAACTTACTCTGGTGGGAAGGGCAAGGGGGAAGAAATATTCAGCCCAGTTCATTTAGAAATGGGTTGTGTAGCAATGGCAATCGGCATAAGGAGTTCCTAGTAATGTCAATGGTGAAAGGTTGGTTTATGGTGAAATTTGAGAAGAAAGAGGCAGCGGACTGGGTTTTGGAGAGGAATTAGGATTTTGGCAATCACCCAGTAATGTTTAAACGATGGAATCCCCTATTTGACAAGCAGAGAGAGAAGGTGGATGAGATCCCAGTATGGGTCCGTATGCCTAGGCTTCCACCATTCCTGTGGGTGGAATCGGTCTTTAAATTAATTGGAATCATCTAGGTACATACCTGGAAACTGAAATGTCCTTTGTTCAGATGAAGGAAAAAGTGATGGCTTAGATTTTGGTAAGGTTGACTCTGTGGGAAGGTTTAGCAGAAGAGATTAAGCTACAGTACAAGGAGTTTTATTATGTTCGACTTCTTGATTATGAACATTTTCCCTTCCACTGCCATAGGTGTCATGTTTATGGACACTTGGCAAAAGAATGTTCGCTGGGTTATAGATGATGAAGGAAGAAAAGGAAGGCCGATACTAGAATGAACGGGATGGAGGAGACAAAGAAACAACAGATGAAGAAGGACTTAGGGATAGACCATATGGAAATTGATCAGCCTCAGGAGGATGCAACTAAGGATGCAAAGGCTTAGGCAGATCCTTTGCCTGGAAATCTATCAGCTCAGCCAAAAGGAAAGGATGAGTGAGACCAGGCTCCTACAGAGGCATATTCTAATCTTTGCTCCACCAACATTGAGGGTATGAGACTAGACTCTAACATTCCTTCTCATTCTCCTTCTTTCTCTTTAAAAACTGTTAGTTTTTTTCCTGGTCATTCCAGTGCTCAGAATATTATCATTCCTATTTCTGGTTCTAAAAACACTCATGTGGAAAGCATTATTACTTCTATCCCCAATCTAGATTTGAACGGTGAGTTGGCTAAGAGTGAAGAGGAGGGTGTGAGGGAAGATTTTATCATTGGATCAAACCACTATAACCTTAGATCCCACGAGAAAAAACTTGGGGGGCTATGGGGGGTTTGGGAATGGACCTAACTCAGATTAGTGAGAGGAAAGTGAGACGTAAGAAAACAAGTTTGTCAAAGGCTCAGGTTCGAGCTAAGACAGATATTGCAAATGGAAAACAAATGTCTATTTCTGGGGCGCTTAGAGTAGTGAAGCCCTGTGCTGGGGTTGAAAAATGATAATACTATCATGAAACTGTAGGGGTTTAGCTAGTAAACCTAAAAATTTGGCTCTAAAAGAGGTTATCCATCAGTACAACTCAGATTTCCTCCTCTTGTAGGAAACTTTGGGTAGGGGAGAACTTGTCACAAATTCTCTGTCAATCCTTTTACCGGGGTAGAATTTTCAGGCCATGGATGCCAAAGGTCACTCTGGAGGTTTAGCCATGGGATTCAAGGAAGGAAAGTTTAAATTTCAAAGTTCGTGGGGGATGGATCATGTAATGGGAATGCAAGTCTACTCCTTAGAATTATGCTCCCATTTGCTTATAGTAAATATATATGGACCTTGTCAAGGGAGAGCTTTGTTCTGGAATTCATTGTTTTCCAAATCTGTAATGATAAACCCAAATCTTGTGATAGGAGGAGATCTAAATTTCTCAATTGGAGCTACTGAAATATGGGGTCCCTCTGCTAGAGAAGACCCCTTATTATACTTTTTCTACAATGCCCTTAGCACCAACAAATTGGTGGATATTAACCTGTTGAAAATAAGACCCACCTGGAGGAATCGAAGAACAGAGGAAAATAGAATAGAAAAAAGATTGGATCATTTTCGCTTGTGTGAAGAGGTCGCAACAAAGGTTGCAGCCTTCTGTCAATGGGTGGGAGAGGGAGGGAATTCGGACCACCTTCCAATACTGCTTGATCTTACCAAACCTCCTAAAAAGCTGACAACCCCTTTAAAATTTAATCCTGCTTGGCTGCTCGAGGACTCATACAACATGCTTTTCAAAGAAACCTGGAGAACTATGAGGTCCAGTGATTCAAAGGACAAAGCGTTTCTCTTCATGGAGAATCTCAAGCATTTGAAAAAAGCAACGATGGAATGGGCAAAGGCAAAGAAACTAAATCAAGATGAAGATTTAATCAAAATACGATTGGAGATATAAGACTTGGAAAGTCCTGAAGTGGATGGCTATGAAACTCAGGAAAAAAGGGATAGAATATTGTTATTGGAAGGTCAAAGGAGTAAAATCCTTCTAGCAAGAGAAGAACAATGGAGATTGAAAAGTAGAGCTATATGGCTGAAGGTAGGAGATGAAAATACCAAGTTTTTTCAAAATTATGCAAGAGGAAGGAAGAATATAAACACAATTTTGAAATTCAAGGATGAAGAAGGTAGAGAAGCAAAATCTTTTGAAAATCTATCACATATGGGGATACGCCATTTCCAAAAGCTCTTCACAGGACAAGCGGAAGCATCGCTGCCTAAAGTAATTAGGACAACCCAAAGTTTCTCTCGTTATGTGGATGATGAAGACACAATGGATCTTATGGGAGAAGTCTCAAAGAATGAAGTGGAGAGCATCATCAAATCAATGGAAAGGGACAAGAGTCCTGGTCCAGACGGGTGGATGTTTGAACTATTTCAACATCTTTATCGAACAGATCGGAAAGGAAGTGATGGATGTGGTTGAAGAATCCAGGAGGAAAGGAGCAATTTATGCCCCTTTTAATGCAACGTTCATAGCCCTAATTCCAAAGAAGGAAGACCCAATCTCTTTCGAGGATTTTCGACCAATCTCCTTGTGTAATTGCATTTACAAAATAATCCAAAGGTGATAGCTATCTGATTAAAACCTTTCTTGTCTAGAAGCATCTCAAAAGAATAGTCTGGGTTGCTAGATGGTAGACAGATCCATGAAGCAATCGGGGTTGCACAGGAAATGATTCACAGTGTCAAATAGAAGAAGGGGAAAGGAGCAGTCGTGAAAATAGATCTCTCCAAGGCTTACGATAGAATAAGCTGGATATATATCCATATGTTGCTAACACACCTGGGATTTAAAGTTGATTTCATAAATTGGATCATGGGATGTTTAGCAAGTGTTAGTTTTGCGGTGATGATCAATGGGGCTGCTTCTTCTTTTTTCCAAGGGCAAAGAGGGCTGAGACAGGGATGCCCCCTATTGCCACTCCTCCTTCTACTGGCTACTGAAGGGCTTAGCCAGTTAGTGCTGGAAGGCAAAAGTGAAGGATTCATAAGAGGGCTAGAAGTGGCAGTAAATCTATTTATATCTCATCTTTTATTTGTAGATGACATTCTGCACTTCAGTAATGGAAGCATCAACGAAATTAAGGAGTCTAAGAGGATATTGAAACTATTTATGAAGGCTACAGGAATGCAAGTGAACTAGGATAAATATCAGCTGATTCTCGAAGGTTTCAATAGACAAGAAATAAATCAAATATCAGATGCCATGCCCTTTGAAGTTCATAAGCTCGATGATCCTTTTAAATACCTAGGTTTTTGGCTGAAACCAAATGCCTATAGGAAGCAGGATTGGCATTAGCTAATAGCAAAAATTGAAGCCAGAATAACACATTGGAGCTTTAAGTGGCTCTCGAGAGATGGAAGATTGACCCTTATTAAAAATGTTATTTTGGCAATTCCAGTTTATTGGGAATCTTTGACATGGGTTCTGAAAGGCATCGTAGAAAAAATAATAAGGATTTGCAGCAGATTTCTATGGGCAGGGTCTAAGGAGGAATCAGTTCTCCAATGGGTGGCATGGGAGAAGGTGGCAAGGCCCAAGGAATGGGGAGGTTGTGGAATTAAATATCTCACTGCTTTCGGGACTTCCTTAGCATCAAAATCAGGATGGAGGATTATAAAGATGGAGAACCTGTGGACGATGGTGGTTAAGAGCAAATATATCGACCCTATTCCTTTAGAAGATTGGATAAGAAGTCCCAAAAAAAAAAAGGGAATGCATTAGTAGTATGGAAGGCCACCATAGATGCTTTGAAGATCATAGAGTAAGGATTGTCCGGGCAGGTAAGGAACAGGGAGAACATCCGGATAGGGAAGGACCCATGGGTAGGCTGTAATGAAATCTTTGCTCTATCCCAGGCCTCATTATGTAGCTTGATTCAAAATGCATTCAATTCCTCATTCAAATTGAGAAGCAAGGACACTCCACCATTTGGGGTCAAGCTTGGTTCTCAGGGATGGACCTAGATTTGATGCCACAGTGGTGGGGAGAATGGAATGTTTTTATCAAGGAGCTATCCAGATCTAATGTGAGGCTAAGAGAGAGGCTGGACCAGTTGGTGTGGGCTCATGCCGACTCTGGATCCTACTCCCCAAAATACGGATACAAGTTCCTTATGTCTAAGAAAGGTTGGGGAATTCTGGATTGGTGGGCCAAACTCCTGTCGAAGTTGTAAGGTCCTGCAAAAACTAGACTTTTCTTCTAGTGCATTCTCAGGCGGAAGGTAAGAACCTGGGACATTCTTCAGGCCAGATATAAGACAGGCCCTAGGAGATGCCCTTTATGTAAAAATGACTAAAAAACAATTCGGCACCTATTTATTGAATGCCCTTTTGTTAAAAAGGTGTGGACGGAGGTTGGAAGATTGCTTCAAAAGTCTATAACCTAGGAAGGGGGTTCTTCTCCGGAAGTTTGGCAAAGATGGTGGCAGCTATACCCATAAGGGAACATGCAAAATATGCCTCTTATTATAGCCTGGGGCATTTGGATAGCAAGGAACAATTGCATTTTTATGGATAAATCTACTCCCTATGAGGTCATTGCAGTTCAATGCACATCAGTCTACCCAAGTATACCCGAGCCTATTAAATGAAACTTATCCAGGATAACTAGAGTGGAACATATCAAGGAAGGAATTCCATGGGCTTATTTTGATGGGGCATCCCAAAAAAAAAAAAAAAAAAAATTGTCAATGAAAATCGCTTTGAGATGTTTAAACTACAAACATGAAAATCTGGCATTTGATTTATGAAATAACAGTGCAATAGCCTTTTAACTGATTCATTGTATTTACTTCTTCTTTTGTACTTGCAGCTGACAAATTGAGAGCATTTGCTGAATTTTCGGAGGATGACTCAGCCTGGAATGTAGTTGAGCTGTGTACATAGCATCTAAAAGTTTGGGAACCATGAGATTGACAACATCGGCAAGGCATTTGTTGGCCATCTGCTGGATGTGTGGCTTGACTAGGAAAAGCCAAAATGCATCCCAAGTCAAGTTTTGCACCTTGTCGATTTGTTCTTCTCTGCTGGATGGATCCTGTCTCCATTGATCTGCTAACGTTTTTGCTTTCGGGAGCATTCTTGGAGAGAAATCGAAGATCAAGTTAGTTCCATATAAGCTGTCATTTACCAACTCAATCACACTATTCATTGTAGCCCTCGCTCTGGAAGTAACTCTTTCAACTTTTATTAACTATGATTCCCACTCCGAAAACAAGATTTCTTTATGCGATTCTTGGATTTTTGGTAGATTAGTAGCTATGCCTTCTTCTGAACTTTGCCAAGAGAGAAATTTTGTTACCTTATCATCTGCGTTTTCAAATTCTAGCTTGGTGTCAACTGCTTGTTCAATGAGTGATGCAGTGATAGTGCACAATGGGTCAACCAATAATATTTTATGGAAAAGGATATTTAGTTGCTGAGATAAGGCTTTGGTCACTTCCAGGGCTTCTTTCTTGAATTCACCAGTCTTCGGATAACCTTTGAATTTCTCTACCTGTAATTGCAGTTGTGCAACTTGTTCTTCTTTAGCCTTCTTTTCTTGCTGAATTTCCACTTGAAGCTTGCTAAGTTCTTGAGATAACTTTTGTTGTTTCTAGAGAGCTTGCTAATCGATCTTTTGTTTCTCCAAATTTAATTGTTCTTTTAGTTTCTCATTCTATTGTTTTTTCTCTACTAGTTGTTGCTCAAGTTGTCTGATCTTCTGTTGTTCCACTGTCGTTTTTGCTTCAAGTTGGGTGATCCTTAGATCCTTTTCCTTGATCAGTAGGATAAATTTGGAAGCCTTGTCCATTATAGCAGCTATATAGGCACTTGCATATTGAGATAATTTGGTTAAATCCTCAGAAGGATTGACTTTTGAGTCTTTCTGTACCACATTCATCAATTCAGCTTGAGGAGTTTAGAATGGTCACTGGTCAATTTTTCTCTTTTTCCTCTATCTTTTAACCATAACCCTATGCTTTGGATTTTAAAATACATCTAGGGGTGGTATTTCCTCTACCTTCAATACAATTTCTTCAAAAGGGTTTTCTGGAATTATTTCAATATCATGCTAAGTGTTAACTATGTCGAATGCCCCTTCAACTGGAATATTAGTAACAACAGGATCTTGTGTTGCGGGCGATTGTGGCATAATGATGTTTTGGGAGTCATTTTGGTTCCTGATCATTTAATCAAACTGCTCCCATTCCTTGATTAAGTTGGAATCAATATGCACATCAGTATCTAGGAGCTTGCTGGTCTTTTCATTTGTCTTCTCCTTTTCAAGAATTTTCTCCTTTTTGGGACTCTTTTCCTTTTCAGGACTCTTCTCCTTTTGAAGACTCTTCTCAGTAGTTTGTTCTTCACTGTGGCCTTCTTGCTGCATAATAGGGGTAGTGTTCAATAAATCCAAAGGTAGTGTTTGTAACCTCTGTGTCCTGAACTTCATAAACTTATCTATCCCCCCTGCTCCTGATTTGATCTTTGCTAGATGTTTTACCCATGAAAATGACTCAACCAAAGAGAACAAGTCATCATAGTCATCTTTCTCATGTTCAAATTTAGAAAGTTTCACCCGAGTGGTAAAGTTGTAAGCCACTGCTCTTGGATCATACTATCTCTTAGGAATGACTGCTAACTTCAGAATTTTTATCTTCCCTACTTCTTTCCCTGCATGTTTGAAATCATGCAGTGAATAACTACCACAGTGGAGGGGAAATGAAGGCCACATTTGTTTCTTGGACTCTTTGATATTCCTGGACATTCCTGTTTCTGTTATCTAGTAAGCTATTTCTCTAGCCAATAGCTTATCAAGAATATATAAGGGGAGAACATGTGGATCTGCGATGCTTCCAAAAAGTCTGACATAGGTGAACTTTTCTTCACTGAACCAACTGCCGATTGATTTTAGGTCAATGCTAGCCTCATTGGATAATCGAGGAGGAGGTTTGTTGAATATGGCTTAATGGACGGGTAAAAAAAAACCATGGCAAATTCTATATATATGATCTTTATAATGGGCCTTCCACAAATATTTATGATAAATGGGAATAGGAGTTGGGTCTTGAGGAGTCCATTTCCAACCTAGAATGGGGTAGTCAGAATTGAAACAGATGGTATCCATGATGTAGGCACTCATATAGAATGGGGGTATTATCTGGGTAGTTACAAACCTATTTCTTCTATAATCAAGGATTTGGTTGGCCATTTTATGTAATAAAATGGTTTCCCAATCCATGACATAAGAGTGGATTTCTTCTTCCATTAAAGGCACCATTTCTATGGAAAACCTAGCTGAATCAGAGACTCCAAAGAGTCTACATATCATAGCGCCAGCATAGCAATAAGGAGATGCTAAGGAGTCTACGGATTACATACAGAGGATTCATGCTTATGCTTGTTTGGAAAATGTCTCCATTACCTGATAGGGTTCGACTCTACATCGTTCTCCTTGGTGAAAGCTCCTAAAAATGATTTGTTGTAATGTTTCTGAGGGTCTGGCAAATGATACATCTTCTTGATGTCTTCTGCCCTGAATGTCCCAAACACCTTTCATCGGCTGTATAGAATGCTTTGTTAGTTATGTTGATACTCTCTATTACCCATCTCACCAGGCCATTGTATGGTAACACTTTTGCACGAGCTGCTATTTTGTGGAGGAAGGGGCTGGCTAAATCGTTGAGTATTTTCTGATTTATCAATTGAACCAAGTGTTGCTCCTTCTTCTTCAATTTCAGTTGGATCCTCGACTTCAAGTAGATTATAAATGCCCTCCCATGAAGTCTTTCCAAGGCCTGAATAGGTAGTATCAACTATTAGTACCAACTTTGCTGGTTCATCCTTCGCTATGACGGGGACTTTTGCTTTCCAAGATTTCTTAGACATTTTTTGATAGACTGATGATTTCAAATTCACTCTGAAAAATGACACAGAAGGACATAACAGTGGAAAAACTTGTTTAAAGCTAATACACAATGCACAGGACTAGCAAAAATTAAGTGTAATAGATGCTACAGATCTATTATATGTTAATCCACCATGGATGAATTTCTTGAAGGATTCAACCATAATTGCTTATTAATGATTTCCTCGTAACTTCCAATGTGAAACTTTAATGCCGTGATGATATGTCACATCGCAAATTTATAATGGTCCTTTTTTAGAATTGGTATCATGACTTCCCGATCGACGATTAGTGATAATCGCATATTGTAGATTGGGAGTTACAAGTGCCATGCTTAAATGGTTCCTTTGCATGGTTGTGATTGCGATCTATTGTGAGCTGGCATGGGGAGGCAGCACGCTTTAAAATTGACAAATCATTTAAGTTTTCCTTATAATTGACTTATAACGTTAAACTGCACATGTTTGTAATACTTCATGTTTTGCCTTTATCGAAAGCGTGCTACACGATAATGAAATCACATCGGAATATTTCAAATGGGCTTTTGGGACGTGTTTTATGATTTTAGTGATGCGCGATTGCGATCGGCTTATCGCATCGGAGGTTTTCTATGGAACACTTGGGATGGCTTCTTGATGAGTCGCAACATGCGATTTCCGATAGAGTTATCGCATGGGCGGATCTCAATGGAACACTTTAAGTTCACTATTGAAATAAAGGATGTGCACGATGTGACATATTCCTTTTATAATTGTTTTCCTTCGATAAAGCTTTATGATAAGGTTTTATTATAATTCAAATCGGATCGGTCCTTATCAAGAGGACTTTCATGGGTTCGATAGATTTGCAAATTGCGATTGCGATTTAACCTATCCTAAAAGCAAATTTTATATAACCTATTATAACAATTTATTTTCAAATGTTTTATTGATTTTATTAATATTCTAAAAAGGGACCCATTTCTTATTAAAGTTTTATATAAACAATTTTGAAATGGGCAGGGTTGTTGTATAGCATAACACCTCCTTGAGGTGGTTTTGCTTGTTGAACAACTGCTTCACCCGATTCATACACCGACGCTTTGTCTTTAAGGCGTTGCTCTCGATGGAGCCTCCAACAAGTGGCTCTTTGATGGCCACTTCTATCGCAATGACTATAGTAGGTTTTCTTCCTCCATATCTGCTTAACCTGTTTCTTTACCTGTTGTTGAGAGGGTCCTCCATGCCTCATCCTTTCGTGTTCTGCCATTCTTTTCCAACACTTAGAAAATGTATGGTTATGTAATCCACAAAAGGTGCATGTTTTTTTAAGCCATGTTTTGTGTTCATTATTATCAACATGATCACAATCGAAATGAACATTCAAAGATCGAAAGTGGTTATACCTTCCCTTGCTATCTCTGGTGTAAGTACGGCAATGAGAGCTTGCCTCAGCTCTTTCCCTGCAACGGAAACTGCCATGGGATGATGGGGATGTGTTCTTGTCATTCTCTTTCCTCGACGATTTTGATGATGTCTCGGAAGCATATGAGACCCTCGAACATTCTCCCTTGGCGTATCTTGAGCCTACAAATTGATGTTTATGCACAACCTCTAATGGTTCAGTTATGCCTTGGTTATTAACACCAAGTTCGTTTTCCTCCTTGTGACTCATCCTTGTGAGGAGCCTCATGTTTGTCCCTATAATTGGTATCTCCACATCTCCATCTGAAGTCATACCATGTGACGATGAAACCGAAAGGAAATCAACATCTTTTACCTCCTCTTTCAATTTAGAAAGAACTGATGAGGGCTTCTCATCATCTGTTGTTAGTGGTTCGCTAACTGTCATGGCACATTCCCAAACTTCCTTTTTGACATACCCAAGTCCTGTTCGACATGGTAATTCCTCTACTTTGATGGGGTTGATAATGCCTTGGCCATTGATGCCCAATCCTTTCCCTTCATACCCCATTTTCTTCCACAATTTGGAGCCAATTCCTGTGGTGTGATTTTCAAAAACAGCGAAATCATCATCAGGAAATATACATGAAGATGGAGAACTATGTTTTACCTAATATTGGTCACACTACAACTTTTCCAAGGCCTCGTCCTTTGCTTTCAGCTGTCGTAGTAGACTATGTTTCTCTTCTTTCTCTTCATGTAGAAGCGTCTTCAATTGAGCATTCTATGTTTGACTTGGGTTATTGTGCTTTAGTTCTTCCAGGGCCTCTTTTGTGGCTTGCAATTGAAGTTGCAATCGCTCCTTTTCCTCTGTCTCTTTATGTAAAGTTTCATACATGATTTCCATTCTTTTGAAAATGTTGAGCATGGTCTCGTACACCGATTTTTCATCCTCTGTCGCTGCATGTTCCATTGTTCACGTTGCAATTCACATCAATGCAAAGACTACTCTGATACCACTTGATTGAGGTATGGGTGTGACGAAGGACCCTTCCAAGACCTTTTACTTTCATGATGTGTTAAATTGCATTTTTAAAAGAACATTAATGAATACATTTGCATCCTATAAAGAAGAGGAACATGTCAATCATCAACAACATAAAAACGAAAGAGTTGATAACAGAGTTCACCCAGGAGGGACTACATCTCCGGGCCCTGGTGTTAAGATGGTGTAGGCCGCTGCATTAAGTGATGTCAATAGTGATGATGTACACAAGAGATGATGTTGCGATCATACAAGGAAAATGCCCTCACGCAGGAGTGTCTCTTGTAGAATTTTCTCTACAAATCAGCTAGCTCACTGATATCATGTAGAAATTTCACCTACAGATCAAACTGATATATGCAATGTACTAAAGCATAATACTAGATCTACATCTACCATAAACTTTGCAGAAGCTTAATTGAACATGAGAAACATCAAGCATGAACACATATAACTAATAAGAAGGAATCAATCACACATAACACAAAAGAATTTATCCGGGAAAAGCACTAGCCTAAAACCCCATCTCTGTATTATCAATCAAGTGGAAATCCCCAACAACATACAAAATAATTAACTCAAAAGCTATCACGCTCTCTCTGTACTCTGATGATCTAGCTCATGGACTATCTAGGCCTATATATATAGGCTCCACAAGTCCTCCAAGCCCCTATTTCCTTGCATAGTTTTGATTGGGTTCCAATTACATAACATGTGTGAATTGGCCAAATCATACATGTTGTCACCTCAGGTCCAACTACGCAGTACTAGAAGGAATAATATTCCTTCCTCATGCAAGGAATATTCACTAGGAATATCCTAGCAACTGATAGTACACTGTCCCTCATCTGATCTCAATTGGGTCTCTATTTGAACTGACATGCATGAGTCACCCATGAGTGAATCTTCAGTTATCTGAAAATACCAGTTGTTACATGCATGCAATGATTAACAAACTAAATCTCATTAATTTAACAACTTGTTAAATTAATATAACTAGACTTGACTTAGTTAACTGAGCCAACTAATTACAACTCATCCTCATCCTTTAACTGATGGTTAAATCCCTCAATCAAAGGAGAAACTGTTGCATGCCCTCACATAGACTTCAGGTTCATAATTCCTTAACTAATTAACTCATGGAGAACTAATTAATTAATTTACAAACTGTTGGTAAGACCAAATTTGAATTTTACTTCCTATTTCTAGTCCAAGGACTAACTAAAATAAGAATCCACACTGCATTACTAAAAATATAACTTCTATTTTTAGCACTTCCATTTTTCATTCCTTGTTGCCCAGTCTAGCATTGATGCCCAAACTACTATTTTTAGAAGTGTTATTTTTAGAACTTCTATTTTTAGCAATTTCTTGTTGCCAATTTTCAACACTCCCTCTCAACAAGAAAGGCTTCCTCTCGAACCTGATCATGTACCTCCGAAATATTCTGCATGCAACACGTCTACCAAGTGTGGTTGCTCCAACAACTCTCGGAACAAAAAAAACTCCCAACTAACCTCTTTGTTGGGCCAGAAAAATACTCTGATGCTAAAGCTCTACCTGCTACTGACAAGTGCTCCCTCTCTAACCTCTACGCGACTACAACATCTCCATGCATCTCGCACCATTTCACCCTTCTTTGTGCTACCCTGCATTGTGCAACACACTTGTGCCTCTCGCATTGTTGCAGCTTGCATGCTCTGTGTTGTCTTGGGATTCCCTACACTGTATCTCTCTCTACCGCTCCATCCGCTTCTGTCTCTACCCAATCAGTTAGTCCTGCTACTCCTCATCGGGGATCTCATAGCAAAGTCGAATCAAAGAGGTTGGGTACCTCAAGGATCATGCCCCTCCTCCTTGGGACGATCACTCCACATCGCCCCACCTCCTACCTAGAGGTATGGCTGCATGTGATCCCTAAGCCCACCTAGCTCGAAGTTTCCCCCTACTAGAGGTCTCTGCATGAGTAGATGTCTCTACTTGATCTCCGCTCATCTTCTCTTGTTGTGGCTGCTCCACAACCTCCTGAAGCTGCTGCACCAATCGTGGCTCCTCCACAATCGTCTGAGACTTCTTCTGGAACTACATGTTGAGAGGTAAGATACCCTCCTCTCAACCACCAAGTCTCCGTCAGTTGCCTTACTACTCAAGGATTTGCATGCATCTTGAACCTCAAGAGAATACAAGTTCTTGACCCGTGAACTGATCTACTTCACCTATCTAGTGATGATGTGTCTAAGGAAAACCTTTCCCTTACTGAAGACTACATCATAGCCTTTGTCTTCCAGCATTGCAATCGACACCAACTTTTTGTTCAGTCCTGGTACATACTTGACATCGGTCAAGGTAAGGTGAGCTCCATGCTCCTTCTAAAAAATAACCGTGCCTACACCTAAGACACTATACTTTTCATCATTACCCATCGCAATAAGATCTGGAGATCTTTCTCCTCCAAAGTACTGAACAAACTCTTGTCGTTGGTCATGTGGAAAGAAGCTCCACTGTCAAGAAACCAACCACTTCCCACCATGGATGAAACCATGCATGTGAAGAGTGTGAAATCCAACTCGAACTGTGAAGCAAGTGCCTCACCTTGAGATCCTTCCTCGGATCCCTTCTTGGATTTCCTCAATGGACAATTTGTAACAAAATAGCCCGCCTCATGAGAACGAAAGCATCAGACTTTCGATTTGTCAACCTTCTTCCCACCATGGGAAGAACTGGATTCGGGAAGAGAAACCTTCTCCTTCCCCTTATTTTCCTTACATGCTAAGGCACAATTCTCTTCATCCTCCATGGATGAAGAACTGCCTCTGGTGCTCCATCTAATCTCTTCCTGCATCAAATCCGACCATAGTTGTTCCCAATCTGGTAGTTTCTCTCTTCCGTTAACCAAGTCCTGGTAGCTATGCCAGCTCTTAGGAAGTCTAAGGAGTGCAAGACTCACCATGTCATCATCAGCTGTCATGATCCCTACACTTCCAAGCTCATCCCTGCATGAGGTGAGCTTGTTCAGATACATAGAGATCGTGTTATCCTTTTCACACTTGATCTTTCGAAGTTTTTCCTTCAATGCCAACTTCCTCTGATCACTGCTATTTTGATAAAGATATTTCAATGTTTTCCACATCTAAAACAGAGTCGCCTTCCCATGGAGGCTCGAGACAATGTGATCTCTAACTCCCTCTAGGAGGATTCTCCTAGCTCTAGCCACACACTTCTTCCATTCTGCTAATTGAGTAGCATCAGTCAGCTTTGGGACTTCTTGATCAATGAAATCCTTAAGGCCATTATCTTCCAATACTTCCTCCAAGTGATCCTTCCAGGCTATATAATTCAAAGTGTCATCAAGGGCATATTCGAGTCTCAAACCATAGAAAGCCATTGGTGAAATAGATGTGATAAGAACTCAATTTCAATATTCAGAACCACAAACTTCAACTTATCCCTTCTTGTATACTGTTCTGACTTGATCACCCGTGCTCTGATACCATGTAGAATTTTCTCTACAAATCAGCTAGCTCACTGATATCATGTAGAAATTTCACCTGCAGATCAAACTAATATATGAAATGTACTAAAGCATAATACTAGATCTACATCTACCATAAACTTTGCGGAAGCTTAATTGAACATGAGCAACGTCAAGCATGAACACATATAACTGATAAGAAGGAATCAATCTCACATAACATAGAAGAATTATCTGGGAAAAGCACCAGCTTAAAACCCGATCTATGTATTATCAATCAAGTGGAAATCCTCAACAACATACAAAAATAATCAGCTCAAAACCTATCCTACTCTCTCTGTACTCTAATGATGTAGCTCATGGACTATCTAGGCCTGTATATATAGGCTCCACAAGTCCTCCAAGCCCTATTTCCTTACATAGTTTTGATTGGGGTCCAATTACATAACATGTGTGAATTGGCCAAATCATACCTATTGTCACCTCAAGTCCAACTACGCAGTACTAGAAGGAATAATATTCCTTCCTTGTGCAAGGAATATTCACTAGGAATATCCTAGCGATTGATAGTACACTGTCCCTCATCTAATCTCAATTGGGTCTCTGTCTGAACTGACATGCATGAGTCATCCATGAGTGAATATTCAGTTATCTGAAAATACCAGTTGTTACATGCATGCAAGCATTAACAAACTGAATCTCATTAATTTAACAACTTGTTAAATTAATCTAACTGGACTTGACTCAGTTAACTGAGCCAACTAATTACAACTCATCCTCATCCTTTAACTGATGGTTAAATCCCTCAATCAAAGGAGAAACTGTTGCATTTCCTCACATAGACTTCAAGTTCATAATTCCTTAACTAATTAACTCATGGAGAATTAATTAATTAATTACAAACAGCTGGTAAGACCAAATTCAAATTTTACTTCCTATTTCTAGTCCAGGGACTGACTAAAATAGGAATCCACACTGTACTGCTAAAAATAGAACTTCTATTTTTAGCACTTCCATTTTTCATTCCATGTTGCCCAATCCAGCATTGATGCCCAAACTGTGATTTTTAGCAGTGCTATTTTTAGCACTTATATTTTTAGCAATTTCTTGTTGCCAATTTTCAACAGCTCTAAGAGATGTTCCACTACAGCAACTCTCAGTTAAAAGCCTCCTATCAATATAACACAAAACTCATGCATGATGAGCATCCCGCCAACATGGCATAAAAGGGATCTCAAAGAAAAATGCATGGCAACACATGAGTATCCCATCAACATACAACAAAGGGGATCTCAAAACATAGCATGATGAATCATGACAACAAGTACATCACATAGGTGATTCCGTGTCACATCAAGTAGGAATCATAAAATGAGTAAGAAACAAGATCCCACATCAAACATCAAGCAAGGACTTGTGCATCACAATGCATAAAGAAGAAGTACATGAACACAACATATACCTCACAACCAAGGGCCATCTAAAGAAGCGGATGTCAAACTGTTGAAGTTGTTCGTGCCATCAATCTCACGGTATCAATCGCATGGAAATGACTGCTCGCACATGAATGCCGACACCTGCATTCCAATTAGAAAAGTGGTTGATGAATAGAATGAGAGAATGAGAAATATGAATGCACCATCAGATTTATCTTGTCGAATAGTGCAAAACCGACTGCCCAATTTTTTAATTCTAAGAAGTTGAGAATCTAGGGCTCAAGGAATCTTTTAGATTCCCCCTAGATTCCTCAAAGATTTTGCTCCATGGGTGGACTGGAAATATGCAACTCTAAAGGAAAATTTGACTTCGCCATTGCAATCCCTACAGAAAACCATGAAAAATGACTATAAACTTGACTATATTCCGACATGGAGAAAAATTACCTCCTCGGGAAAATTGCAAGAATCATGGTTTTGCTCCCTGTTTTTGCAGCAATCATGGTTCCACCCTCATACTGAAAATGGCTGAAAATGCAGAACTCTGGTGGATAAACAGACAGTTCTATTGCGTTTGTGGCGTCGAGAAGTGCTGAAACAATATAAAATTTGTCAAAATCTGACAAAGTGAAAATTCGCCCCTCCTGCAAAATTCTACCTCGAATTGCGTGCAGTGCCCTCCTCTGCCCGAGCGCATTGAAAAACTGCGTTTAAATGCAAAATCGTCGATGGATTCTTCAAGGAAGTCATTGTAGGGCAGTTGGTTAACAATCTAGTTAATATGGAGGAGGTTAGATGGTCAAACCCTGCCTCCTCCTTTTTACATAACAAAATTATTTTTTTAATGTTTACCAACCAAAAAAAAAATAAATTTAAATTAAGGTTTGGTTGGGTCAATCCCGTCCACCGTACCTACCTCCTTTTCAATGGCTCTCACCTTAATGTTTGTGCTTCGTTCCAGGGCGGCTGTGGGGTGGCGGGGTCATGGCCGCCACCTTGTTATGTGTTCTTTTCGTGGGAGTGGGGGAGGGGTCAGGGCTCATGGCCCACCCCTCCACTAATAGTATATTTGTTATATGGTATGTTTTGGGGTGGCGGTGTTGGTGCCCACCACCCCCTTTTTTTTTAATATAAACAAAATATATGTTTTTTGGAATTTTGGTTTTGGACCGAAGGAGTCTTTTTAGACAGGCAACAATTTTACCCAGAATCTAGCCAAAGTTGGCCAAATTCCGTCCGCCGGAAAAGGCAAAATTGCGTCTTTGTTAACCCTGCCCAATCATTAGAAAGTCAACCCAACTTTGACTGCCTCCATCTCCTTCATCCAGACTCGGATTGATGAACCATTTGCATCGCTGCGATCAGGACGACGAGATCTACACTCTAGTCCTTGTTTGAGAATAATCCAAACACTTTTATTTTTGAGCTTCACTAAGTCCACTTTGTCCTGTGTGTGTCTCTAGATCCACCTGGATCAATCCTCCCCACTGAGGAGCATTTGGTCCTCCAAAAGCATGAAAAGTAATCTGTACTTCTTTGTACCTTTTTTGCATCACAAGCGTCCTGAAAGGTCTTGCTTCCATCTCCTTCACCTTTGTTCTTCGGAGCCTTAAGCGACGAGCCGACACCTACAACCTTTGTAACCTGTAGTACATTGTTTTGCAAATTACTGTTGGAAATAATACTGAGAGGGGGGGTGAATCAGTATTAGCAAGTCAATAATTTTTCATTTTCATAATCAAAATCATATACGCTACTTCAGTTAATGGAACTCGCGTGTATACACAACTATGTTTAAGGCAACTGGCATATATCCAACAAACTTATGATTTAGTTAATTCATCATATTTTGATCTTTAATCAGTGCATCAAAATCATATAAACAGTAACAAAACAAACAATCACACACATGAACACAATATATAAGGTGGACACTTAATATGGGTGAAAACCACCTGCTGCAATTGTCTCTATCTTCTTTTTATAATAAGAAACTTCTTTTTACAATTTTTGTACTGGTGCAATCTTATACTAGTACACAGGCTTCTACCTGCAAAAGGATACAACCTCCTCTCATTTTCTAGCTTCTCCTGGAAGGGAGCTACAACCTGCTAGCTCTTGTATTAGTTGATATGTTTACTAGTATGTAGGTGCATGCCTACAGAAGGCTACAACCTTCTCTTTTCTTCCAGGGACCACGTTTCATAAATTTTCATACTGGATCCATCAATAACATCATTCAATCATCAAATATATATGCATCAACCAATCTCCTTTGCACCAACCACAACTGAATCAATCAATCACTTTGACAACCCTTCAATCTAATCTTTTAGAATGTTGTAACCAAAATATAGTAACTAGAACCCAAGCCAGAACCCAGAACAGTGCAACAGCAAACAGAAGCAGCTAAAACATATTTTGTAAGGTATATGCTACTTCCATGTGTCGAACCTGCATGCATACACTCTTTTCTTAAGGTGAACTTGCATACAGATCTGCAAATCAAATTTAAGATGTATACATTGTTTTGATATGCAGAACAATCGTGTATATGCACCTTTTCTAAAGTGAACCTGCGTACAAATCTGTAAATGATGATTTAAACATTACAACAATTACAGACTTCAGTTATACCCAGCTCATCATATTTATAGACTACAACATGTGCTAGTTATTCAGATAAAATATCAAACCACATAGAGATACTTCACTTCAAGCCATAAGATCTTGACCCATCATTAGATCTTATCCTTCATCAAGCGCTAAGGTTCATCCTTGGTTCAAATCCAACGATGCATCATAACCCAATAACCTGTATACTAGATCTTGCTCTTCATCAAATATTCAATTCTTCAGGGCCTTGGCCTAATGATCTTCCCTTCCTTTTATAGTCTTAGACCTTACTGAATACCATGGACCAAAACCACTTAGGACCAATACCTTGGACCCAATACCTGGGGTCAATACCTTGGACCAGATACCTTGGACCAATACCATGGATCAAAATACCATGGACCAAATACCTTGGACCAAAACATAGTTTTCCAAGATATACACACCTTGCATTCTGTGAAAGTGCGTGTTTACATATACGTGAATTGTATACATAGAACCCACATGTATACGCAGCTTGGAAAATGGTGAACCTGTGTATACCTCTCTTTCTTCATCCTGTGAAGTCTGATCTAAACTCTCTGCTGTTAACCTGTTGAACTGTGATATGTTATCTGAGTTAGTTGCCATCAAGGACAACACCTGTGTCATAAAGCCAACAATCTCCCCCTTTGGACTTGATGGCAACCCCAAGTCACTCTCCCCCTTTGTCATCAAGAGCAAAGGGTCATGTTCCACCTGAGTACATGCTCCATGAACAAGTCTATGCTCCTGCTGAATATAAGCAAGGTCTGCAAAAAGATGTTCTAAGAGAAGAACATGACTCTATACATACATCTTAAATGACCTTCCTATTACCAATGACTCATACATACATCCATCTCCAACCAAGTGGGGATATACCAAGTTTGGCTCATCCACCCAACCAAGTGGGGATATACCAATTGTCTATACATATTACATCATCCATCCCATGCATAGTGGGGTAACAAATTAGGTCGTTTCATGACATTTTCATTAAAATATATACATGACATATATAACAGAGACCAAATATCTTAAACAAGACCATGATAGTCATCAATAGCTATCATCAGCAACATCTGTCAATCAGCATCCAGACCAGCAACCATGTTCTTCCCCTGAACCAGTTCCACCTGAATAAAAAACAATTGTGTGAATCTATACCAAGATATTCTAAGATAATGCCAACAATGCATTATTAGAAGCATATGCTCCCACTGAACCTGTGCTAGATGATCACTGTCAGATCTAATCATTTCATATAATAGAAGGGTTATCAAGGCATCATCATCAATCAAATATACATCAAATTATCAGAAACTTATGAGAGCCAACATATTTCCACATGTCATCCACAGATTGTAACCATCATCAAGTAAAGCAAATAATTCACTAAACCATATCAGACCCCTTTCTTCCTGAGTCTAGCCCACTAGTTTTCCTCAAACCAACATATACACGACATTATCCACAGAAACCAACGTATGTAGGCGACCACGCTTCATGAAACTCATGTATAACCACCTTTCTTTGAAGCATATAGGTTTTAACAGCAGGATGATGCATCAACTACCCCCAGCTTCTGTCTGAGATATTCAAATGTTCCTTTGGGCAGTGGTTTGGTGAATATATCAGCAACTGTTCTTTGGAGGGAACATACTCCAACTTGACCTTTTGTTCAAGCACTTGTTCACGTAGAAAATTATATTTGATGGGTATGTGCTTGGTCTTGGAATGCATGATTGGATTCTTTGAAATATTGATGGCACTTGTATTATCACATAGAATGGAGATAGGTGGAGTACATGTGATCTAAACGTCTTGCAATGTTTGCATCATCTAAAGGAGTTGTGTGCAGCAAGATGCAACAGTCACATATTCTGCTTCAACTGTAGATAATGCAATTGAAATTTGTTTCTTGTTGAACCAAGACACTAATATGGAACCCATATAGAATGCACCACCACTAGTGTTTTTTCTAACAACGCTTCCTGCCCAACCGCATCTGTATATGCATGAAGTGTAAGATCTGTATCTCTAGGATACCATATGACAGAATTTTGTGTTCCTTAAAGATATTTGAAAATCCTTTTGACTACCTGAAGGTGTGATTCCTTTGGATTTTCTTGGAATCTTCCAACTATTCCTACTGCATGCATGATGTGTGGTCGGGTACCTGTTAGATAAAGCAGACTGCCAATCATGGATCTGTAAGTTGGTTGATGGACTGCTGCTAATTCATCATTTGAGTTGAGACTGCATCCTGTTACCATTGGGGTACATACTGGTTTAGAATCTTCCATGCCATATTTTTTCAAGATCTGTTTGAGATATTTGGTTTGTGATAGAAAAATACCATCTTTATTTTGTTGAACTTGTAGACCAAGAAAATATGTAGGCTCACCAAGCAGGGACATTTCAAATTCTTGCTGCATTACCGAAGCAAAATTCTGACTCATGGCTTATTCGTTGCTACCAAAAGTGATATCATCAACATACACAATAAGTTATAGCAATTTATTATTGTCAATGTTTGTATATAGATTGCTATCAACTGATCCCTTTGAAAAACCTTGTTGATGGAGATATTTGTCAAGACGGTAATATCAGGCCCTTGGAGCTTGTTTTAGACCATAGAGAGATTTTCTGAGTCTACATACAAGTTTTGCATCATTTCTAAGAATGAATCCATCTAGTTGCTCAATATAGACTTCTTCTTCTAAGTCTCCATTAAGAAAGGCAGATTTTACATCCATTTGGTACACTTTGAATTTCTTAAAACTAGAAAGAGCAAGGAACATTCTTATGGCTTCAAGTCTAGCAACAGGTGCAAAAGTTTCTTCAAAATCTATCCCTTCTTGTTGAGCATATCCTTTACAAACAAGTTTGGCCTTGTTTCTAATAACTTCTCCATTTTCATTTAGCTTGTTTTTAAATATCCATTTAGTTTCTATGATATTCTTATCATGAGGTCTAGGAACTAATTCCCTGATATTATTTTTTTCAATTTGCTCAAGTTCTTCATTCATGGCCTTGACCCAACATTCATCTTTGCATGCTTCATTTACATTTTGAGGTTTGGTGGAGGATAGCAATGCTAGATAGCTTGAAGCTTCTATAATAGTTCTTCTTGTCTGCACACTTGCCTCTTTCTGTCCCAAAATTTGAGTCTTTGGATGATTTTTCTGAACATACCTGGACGGAGTCTTTTCTTCTACTGTTATCTCTTCTTCTGGTGCTTCATTGGTTTCTTCTTTAGAATTAGTGTGATTTGATGTGGGAGGATAATCCTCATCTTCTTCATAATCTTCGGTTTTTATTTGTTTTGGATTTTTGTATGCTTCATCAACCACAACATCAATACTTTCAATAATTTTCCCAAGTCTTTTATTATAACATTTATATCCTTTACTTCAGGAAGAATAACCAAGGAGAATACATTCATCTGCTCTGGATTCAAACTTACCAAGTTTATCATCAGCCCTTTTGATGTAACATTTGCTTCCAAAAACTTTGAAGCATTTTATAGTAGCAGTCTTACCATACCAAAGTTCATGTGGAGTTTGAGTGTTGTTTACCTGAACATTTGCTTGGTTGAGAATAGTGACAGCAACGAATGCATCTTCACCCCAAAAGGTTGCAGGAGTTCGAGACTCATCTAGCATAGCACGAGCCATTTGTTGAATAGTTTTTTTCATCCTTTCTACCACTCCATTTTACTGAGGAGTCCTTGCCGTGGAGAATTGCCTTTTTATTCCATGTTCTTCACAAAAGTCAAAGAATTCGTCCGAGGTAAATTCTCCTCCTTGATCAAATTTGAGGCATTTGATTTTACAATCTGATTCATTTTCAACAAAATCTTTGAAGGCTTTGGACTTTTCAAATGCTTCATCTTTATGCTTTAGAAGTCCTATCCACCACATTCTGGAAAAATCATCGATGAACAATATAAAGTATTCTTCTCCACGAGGTGACTTTTTCCTTGATGGTCCACATAAATCAGTATGAACAAGTTTAGGAGGCTTACTAGTTGATCCTTCCTTTTCAGGGAAGTGCGATCTAGTTTTCTTACCAA
This sequence comes from Pinus taeda, assembly GCA_000404065.3. NCBI lineage: Eukaryota > Viridiplantae > Streptophyta > Pinopsida > Pinales > Pinaceae > Pinus > Pinus taeda. The sequence goes on from APFE030394355.1 coordinate 94,673, forward strand.
ATTGACATGATTTACATATTGTATTTTCTAGAATGTTGATATCAAGAAGATCATGAACAACCTATAATCTTCATGCTTTTCTTATTTAAGAAAAGCTTAGATCCCCCAATCTTCTATGCCATAGCCAGTGTTCATCATTTTTTCTTAGATAGCACTGTTGTTGTCCTCCCTTGAGTATGTATAAGTTTTTTGGAGTTCTTATACCTTTGATCACGGTTTCTCCTATATCAAGCTCATGAACAACACAACCATTTGATTGAAATACTACTTCATTTCCTTGACCACACATTTCACTGACACTCAACAGGTTATGCTTTAGACCATCAACATACATAACATTCCCAGCTTTAACTTTTTCTTTTAAGAGAACAGAGCCTTTACCTTTTAAGACAGTAGGAGTGTCATTTCCAAATGAGACATTCTTTTCCTTTTCTAAGGCATTATATGAGTGAAGTTTTTCTTTGTCACCTGTCATGTGTTTTGAGCATCCACTATTGATGTACCACTGATTTTCTTGTCCTTGTGCATACAAGGCTATACCACATATTTCTATTTGCAGTTCTTTCTTTCTCAATATTTTGTGACTTAAAGAAGTTTGTTCCTTTTGAGATACTTGCTGAAATTCACTCCTGCATTCAGATTCTTCATGGCCAAAGTTGTTACAGATTGAGCATTCTATTTCATTTTCAAGAGGAGAAAAGTTATTGTAGGACCTTTTCATGATCCCTATCACATTCCTTTTATTTTGTGGTTCTCTAGTCATGATGGTCTTGTAAGCGACACATTGAGCAGATTTGTGTCTAAAGTTATGACATGAAAAACATTGGCCATTAGAGAAGTTCCCGTGATTACCGAATCTACTGACCTAGTGATTATAGTTTCTATTGATATTCATTCTTGAAGCAGATTGATTATTATTTACCTAAGGTTGGTTGTAGCTTTTGTTCATCCTTGAAGTAAATTGAGCCTGATTTACTTGAGGTTGATTGTAGCTTTTGTTCATCCTTGAAGTAAATTGAGCCTAATTTACCTGGTGATCAACTTTATGCCTTTGCTAACAATTGTCAAACTGTTCACTGCTCTTTGCTGCATTAAGATAGCTTTTAGTGGAGGTTAACGGCCTCTGTGCTTGAGATTCTTCTTCAGTATATCCAAGACCTATCTTTATCACAAGAGAATGATGCACTTTGATAATTTCATTTAAGGTTTCTGATCCTTTAGCAAATTTAATATTGAGAGCTTTTGTTTTCTTAATATCCTTTCTTAGACCCATAATTTCACATTCTAGTTTTTCATTGTGTTTTTCTCTTTCAGCAAGTTGGAATGTCAAAGTATCTATAATCATATTCTTTTCTTCTAAACAGATTTGAGTTTGGAGATTTCTTCATAAAGGTCATCTTCATCTAAAGCATCCAAGAAATCATCATCTTCAAAAGCCATCAAAAGTCTATAGTCATTACTATTTCCATCTTCATCACTAATTGATAAATAATCGCTATCTTCATGCCTATAGTAGCTCTTCTTACTTACACTTTGTTTTCTATTCCATTTTGCAAATTCCTTACATTTATCAAACTTATCTTTATGAGGACATTTGGCAACATAATGACCGACTCTTCCAAAAGAAAAACATTTGAAAGGTAGTTTACCTTTGAATCTTTCGGAACCCCATTGAAGGTTTTTGACAAAGTTTTCTTCTTCTTCTCCTTTTGAAATATGTCCTGATTCATTGAGTTCTTATTTTCCTGAAGCTTTAAATGCATCTTCTCTCTTATCTGATGGGCCTCCTTTTCTCATCTCAAAAGTAGTTAAGATTTCGTGCAGTTGTGTCATAGTAATAGTCTGAAGATCCTACCTTTCTTCTACGGCAAATACTTTTGATTCAAACTTAGCAGACAAGGATCTTAAAACCTTTTCAACTAAAGAAACTTCTTTTATCTCTTCACCCAAATTCTTCATGAAATTAACAATCTCATCTATACGTAAGAAGTAACTAGCTATACTTTCATCATTGTGCATCTTGAGAGTTTCATACTAAATTATGAGAGTTTGCAGTTTTGCACATTTTACCTGAGAGTCTCCTTCATAGCTTAGAACGATTTTGTCCAATATTTCTTTGGCAGATTTGAGTTGCATAACTTTGACAAGCTCTAGTTTTTACAGACTTCCCAATAATGTATTGATAACCTTGGCATTGGTTTCATATTGCTTTTTACCCGCCACATCTGTAGGAATTGTTGATGGAAATGTATATCCTCCTTCCACGATTTCCCAGACATCTGTTCCAAGAGATTGAATATAGGTTGTGGTTCTTACCTTCCAATAAAAGAAGTTGCTTCCATCAAAGATTGGCGGTCTAATGGGTCCCTCTCTTTATTGATTACTCATAATGATGGATCTTCCATCAAACGATCAAGATTCTTCAGAAGGACCTGCTTTGAAACCAATTGTTGGAAATAATACTGAGAGGGGGGTGAATCAGTATTAGCAAGTCAATAATTTTTCATTTTCATAATCAGATTCATATACGCTACTTCAGTTAATGGAACTCGCGTGTATATGCAATTGTGCTTAAGGAAACTAGTGTATATCCAACAAACTTATGATTCAGTTAATTCATCATATGTTGATCTTTAATCAATGCATCAGAATCATATAAACATTAACAAAACAAACAATCACACACATGAACACAACACATAAGGTGGAAACCCAGTGTGGATGAAAACCACCTGCTGCAATCATCTCTATCTTCTTTTTAATAATAAGAAACTTCTTTTTACAATTTTTGTACTGGTGCAGTCTTATACCAGTATGCAGGCTTCTACTTGCAGAAGGCTACAACCTTCTCTCATTTTCTAGCTTCTCCTGGAAGGGAGTTACAACCCCCTAGCTCTTGTACTAGCTGATGTGTTTACTAGCACGTAGGTGTCGGCCTACATAAGGCTACAACCTTCTCTTTTCTTCCAAGGACCACGTTTCATAAATTTTTAGACTGGATCCATCAATAACATCATTCAATCATCAAATATATCTGCATCAACCAATCTCCTTTGCACCAACCACAACTGAATTAATCAATCACTTTGACAACCCTTCAATCTAATCTTTCATAACGCTGTAACCAGAATACAGTAACCAAAACCCAAGCCAAAACTCAGAACACTGCAACAGCAAACAGAAGTAGTTAAAACATATTTTATAAGGTGTACACTACTTCCATGTGTTGAACCTGTGTGCATACGCTCTTTTCTCAAGGTGAACCTGCGTATAGATTTGCAAATCAAATTTAATATGTATACACTGTTTTGCTATGCAGAACCAGTGTGTATACGCGCCTTTTCTAAAGTGAACCTGCGTACACATCTGTAAATGATGATTTAAACATTACAATAATTACAGACTTCAGTTATACCCAGATCATCGTATTTATAGACTACAACATGCGCCATTTATTTAGATAAAAGATTAAACCACATAAAGATACTTCACTTCAAGCCTTAAGATCTTGACCCATCATTAGATCTGATCCTTTATCAAGTGCTAAGGTTCATCCTTGGTTCAGATCCAGTTGTTATAGACATATTTGGGCACTGCAACCCTAATCATATATGTCGATAAACCAAGGGCTCTTTAACCCCTAAAAGTGTTGTTTCATACCCTAAAGGATCATGGTCAACTGATTACATCATTTCCCAGAAGTTCCACTTGAAAAACCACTCAGAACTGGCCAAAACTGGACCATATTGACTGCCCCATGGTCAAGGTGCGATGCATACTGGCTACTACACTAGCTAGGTGTGATGCATACTGAAAGAGCCTTCTATGGGCTGTGATGAGTGAGAAGAGACAAATGGTAGAGACAGTTTGCTAAGTGGATGCTCATGGAATCCTAGAAACTTCTCCTGTGACACTTGCCTCTCTGAATTCACCCAGGGATGAGTAAGAGATCAATGAAATCTTCAAGTGGAACCAAGAACTATCAGTGGAATGATACTAATTAAAAACCCAGAGCTGACTTACCCCCTTGCAAGACATCTATATATGGATCCCTCATCTGAGAGATCTAGACGCTGGAATTTTGTAATTTGTAAGGAAGTGCTGTTGGTTTCTCTTTGAGAAGGAACATTGTATTGTTGGGTGATCTTGCTTTTCATGAGGTGAAGAGGGCTTTGATGCTGGGAGGATGATGCTGGATCAGATAGCTGGGTTGTAATCCTCTCTTCTATTATTAATAAATTTATTTGAGTTTTCCTCCATATAATCGTGTATTTGTGAATCTTGCTATTTGTGAATGCAATTGTATGGTCAATGTATTTATGATTCTGCATTGTTTATAGTATTATAGATCGAGATTCTTTGATGGTGTTTTGTTGCTTTGCCTCTACAGGTATTCCCTAAAGTGGGACAAGTAGGAGAGGAGCGGCAAGCACTATCAAGGGAGAGAGGAAACAAGCAAGAAGCCAAGTGGAAGATTCAGGTTGGTGCTCTCTGCTTCTCTCTTATCTATCATACATAAACGAAATCACAATTTTCTTTGATTGTTTGTTTCTAAGATAGCTACCCATCTTAGTGGGACTAACAGATCGAAAAGACACTAGTTTTCCTAGAAACAAAATGGCGACTCCACTGGGGATCGATTAGTTTGTTTTTTTGTTATTGTTGTTTGCTTTATAAACTACAGACAGAGCCTGAAGTTAGCCAGCTAGCCTTCAAACTGCTCTTGCTATGCAAGTGCAAAGTAGATGAATGCTGCTTCAGTCAATCTTTGGGTTGGTTTATGAACTGAACATCTGACTTGCTAACATCCTAAGTGCCCTTATGGTAGCTCAATAACCTCCTAAGATCATACCCCCATACTTTGTTTTTACTGCCTATCATAGCTCAGCCTAAATCATTGAACTTAGCTGCAAATTTTGAGCAAAAACCAAACACAGTTTTGTTCTGTGGCCCATTGCACTGTCTGTAACTAGCAGCCTATATGCATCACACTTCGTGTGTTGCAGGTGAGATGCATCCCTATTTCCCTTAAGGACAAGTGCGATGATTGAGTGATACTATTTTCCTCTTTGGAATTTGGTTTTTTTCTCCTTGTTTTCAGCTCTATTCAGTAGTTTTGCTGCATATGATCAGTATCTCATTGTTGAAGCCTTCTTCCTTTACATTATTCAGCCTCCATTGGTCAAGATTTGTGAATGCTTTTTATGTATTGTTCATCATTTACAGTCCTCCTTTGTCAAGAGTAGCTTAATCGAACTGTCATTTTTTAATTCAAAAGTGTCGTAACTGTCATTTTGAGTCAAGAAGAAGAGTGTCGTAAAGTCTTCCTCCTCTAGATAGTTGATGGTAATTTTGTCATTGTATTTAATTTGAGTTGTCAATATTTGAAGTGTCGAAAGCAGTTTTCCATTCAAAATCGGAAGTGTCGTTTTAGTCTTCCTTTCATTTTGAAAGGAAATTGTTGAAGTGTCGCTTTGAAGAAAATAGTTCAGATCTGTACTTAGTTTTCCTTTTTGGCATTCTCACATTAAGGAAATGGAAAAAAAATACATGCATGTGCATTTGCATTTAGATTGCATGCGGAAAATGATTTAGGAAAAGTGCATTTAGTGTGTGCTCTTTTCTCTCTGTTGAAAGAATCGTACTCTTCTTTCCTTAGTAGCTAGGATTTTCATTGCTAAAAGAAAACAAATGACTATTTATTATTTTAGATTGCATATTTAGGAATTTTACATCTACATCATGCGGTGAACCTTGAAAGACAAACTTCTAAAAAGATCAACTCTAAAATAAACCTCAATGAACATAAAAATGCTTTGGAACCTAACGCAACATATCTAGAAGTCTAGGCTAGAGACGTCTTTCGACGTCGTAAAACCTGGTAACCATCATTTTCATTGAAGGTTGGGTGATTCCTCCTCTTTGATATGACAAGTGCCAGTACGGACTTGTGCTCCCCATACCATCGAGTATATATTGGAAGACCACAATAGGCTGATATCCTTTATCCTTAGAAAGCCGTATCTGCTGCCCTATTGATTGCAATGCACTGAACATAGCATTCGGGAAGATTGACTTCCGTACGTAAAGTCCTTGGTAATTTCTCTTTAATTTACCACCAAGGTGTATATTGCAGTTTTGTGATTGGTTTGGTAATCCCTCTGTTTAGATTTCTAGAGTAGTCACTTTCGTTCCTTTTCGACTCCTTAAAAGAAAAGGTCCATCTGAGCACTTGTCACTTCATGCTCATTACAAATCGAAGGCGACTAGAGTTACCTTTAGCTTTTTCTCGACTCTTAAAAATTGAAAAAGCAAAGTTGTGTCAAAGCGTCATAAAATTTATTTAATTCGAAATAACATCCCTGTTCCTTTGTTGATCTTAGGTTGAGTTAATGGAGTTCACCAGTCAAGGAATTCCCCTTGGGGGGAATCCCAGTCCTTTCTCTTCTTGGGGAGATATCGGTGTTCCATATATGGCTACATTGTCCCTTCCGGGAATCATAATTGGCCTGCCAGTATGCCTATTCTCAACCTCTGTCATTCAAAACACCATAATTCCTCAGCAATCGAATCAACAACCAAATGATACTGAAGTTGTCCCTTCACCTTCTACTTCTTTTGTTTCTCCTTGTCCTTCTTCCTCTTCGCTTGGTGAAACTAATGATACTAAAAACAAAGTAACTGAGAAGAAGAAGAAAGGGAAGGAGAAGAAGAAGAAGAAGTCAGTCAAGCAAGGGGTCAACCATGCATCATCCGATGAAAATCTTCACACCGAACCTTCCAAACCAAAATCTCCATGCATAATTTGCAAAGGAAACCATTTTCATCAAGATTTTCCTTGCATTCCACGGATCTTGAGAGAATGGTCTCCCAGTTTGCACCGTCCGGTGTCATCAACCTTTGTCAATCATGTTGACAACACACCATCAACTAGTGAAAATGAAGTTAATGGACAAAAAGAAAGTCCATATTTCCATGTAGGTTGTGTGAAGGCAATCATGCCCTTCACCGTTGTCCTTTTTTGGATGAAGCCAAAAGTGTCTTGGATAACTTTCCTGCTTCACCGCAGTGACTTCTGCTAGGATACAAGAAACTGTTACCAATTCCATCGCTAGTTGAAAATCTGACTAAGATAACTCAATTGTTGGTTGAAATGCCTATCGTTGAAAGTAAGCCTTCTGAGTCCATACTGGACCAAAGTCAACAGGTCAAGATGGCAGTCGACCCAGTCTTGCCTTCAGAAGGTCTACCTTCATATGATACAATTTCCAAAGAGAATGAGAACGACATCGTTTAAATTATTTTTTTTAATACAGAGTCTGATGAACATGGGGGCAATCCACCTGTTCCTTTACAACAGGAGGAAAGTTCCCTAGTTGAGGAGGTTCATCCAGCCAGTTATCTGGTACCTCCTCCAAGCAGTCTAGTCGTTTCCTTCGATTGGAATCAACTAGCAAGACCCGTCCTTCCATCTAGCGTACCATTCTAGATCATAGTACAAGTGTACAAAATGATCGTGTCTGGCACTATCATAGATGAAGGGGCTTCAGTGAGTATCCTTTCCTCAACTACTTGGAAAGCGCTTGGTTCACCATCGCTTCTGCCTGAGAATCAAAATTCGTCATACTTTAACAAAGGAACCAGTCGACTGTTAGGGATCCTTCCGAAGTTACCCATAAATTTGAAAAGGAAAACTGTTCACTTGAACGTAATGGTAGTCCAAGGGCCACTAGATTACAATCTACTCCTTGGGCGTGACTATGTTTATAGCATGGAAGCTATTGTTTCCACACTCTTTCGAGTGATGTGTTTCCCGCATGAAGGTAGAATGGTACGACTTATCGACCAACTCTCATTTCCCGATTCAAACACAGCTACAAGTCAAACATCATCCCTAAATGGTCTCTTCACATCAAGAATGTCTCTTCAACCTTCATTTCATCCACCTAATTACCGCAATTAGTTTGACGAATGTAATGAATTTAGGGGGCATGCACCCTGGTCTACTTCGGCAGGTGAACCCAGCTGAAAAGATAGCTTTCCTGATAGGTTATGTGATTGGAAGCTCACACCATTCACCTTTGTCTATGGGCAGAGCCAAGGAAGTGTTTTTTGTCTAGCCACAGAGAGAAACGATCTTGCCTAACCGCAAGAACTTCCATATGGTAACCTAGAAACTCTACTTTTCTTCATACCTGGGGGCATGCAAGAGTTTTTATGCAAGAAAAATTCAACCAATTTCATTAGGTTAGCTTTGTAGCGTTTTTAGCTTTTTAGCTTTTTAGTGTCAACTTCTTGGGTTAGGTGAGTGGTCTGATCCACCATTCACCTTTGTCGGCGGTGCACAGACAAAGCAAAGGAAGGATTTTGCCTCGACAAAGGACAAAACCATCCTACCTAACCTTAGTAATTCCTTAGCTTTTATCGTAGTTAGCTCTGTAGTTTGGTCGTTTCTAGCCTGCATGAAAAGGCAACGAGCAAAGTTTCGCATGGTGCAAGCTCATTAAAAAATGAACCTACTAACAAGAGATATATTTAAACAACTGGCATGAGCAATGTTTATGCAAGGTTCAAGCTCGTTAAAAAATAATCCCGCCACTGAGCACATGTTGGCACAAGGTTCAAGCCCATTAAAAACTAAACCCGCCTTCAGTAAATGACCTTTGTGATTTCCTTGCTATCATCCTTTTGAACCTTGGTTATGTTCTTCCATCTCCTCCATTATTTTGGCTGATCATACGCTTCCACTTGATCGTTTACCCTTTTGAGGAACAACTACGACAAGTGATTCTGTTAGCCACCCTCTTCATACTGCCATGTTTTGAGAAGTTCCAAACTTACCTGGAACCAGCTGCTACCTGAAAACATCACTTGTTCCTCAAAAACGAGTTTCTTTTAGGATCTTTTTAGACTTGTTAAATATGAAAAGATTGCTGAGCTATTGGACTTTCCAGCTCATTAAATTAAAGAGAAGCGTCATCCCTCCTGTACATTTTAATCTTTTAGAACTCGATGGATTATCAAACAAAAATATCAATCGCTTGTCTTTTCGGCTCGTTAAAGCGATCAAAAAGTCATCCCTTTCGTATTATTTTATACTTTTTCAATCTTAAGGGATTATGCTACGAAAAAGGACTACTGGAGTTTCCTTTTCATCCCTTTTCAAACTCTCTAAACATGAAAAGGACTGAGTTATCTTTGTCGTTAAACTTGTTAAAACAATAGTGACAAACTTGTCCACCCGGACAAGAACGAGTTTCATTGTCGCTAGGCTCGCTAAAACATAGCGATAGGTTTTCCCGAAGGGAAAATTATAGAACAAGCATATGTTATCCTCCTCAAGCTTGACAAAAATAAAGAGAAACTAGTTAGCAATGACTGGGGAAAAAAGGGAAGGAAACTTGAAGAACTTTATTGGTATCAGGTCGCTCTTGAACATGACACTTTGACTCCATCACCATGATTGAGTCGGGTTGGGTTATTCTGTTCACCGGTCATATCACCATTGGTCCTTCATACCATCCATCTTTTGGGGTTAATGCTACCAATCCATTTCAGTGTCGTCGATATGTTCAAGAGAAGTCATTCAGAGAATTCACCACCTAGCTAACGCCTCATCCACTGCAATGCCTTCACCCTCCATTTTTCATGACCGACATTCCTGAACCTTGTATCATTAGATCGTTTTCACCTCCAGAAAATCATTTTCTTCATTTCGTATCGTGGATGTGGGATACATCAAGGCCCTCCTATGACGAGTCACTCCTTGTCGACATCAGCACATTATCCAAGAAGTTGACTTAGAAATAACCCTTTCAGTACTTTGAATCTTGCATGCCTCAATGGCAAGTTTCTCACTTCCGGCGATAGGTTTACATCAATGGTCTTCAACTGAAAGATTTTGCATGGTGTTTGACATCGACTCATGTATTCACACCACGTGAATTGTACTGTAGTACCTTGAGGGTCATTATCATTATCGATGATTCCTCTTGTGCCTATTAACAACTTACATCATTGGCTGGTAATCAGGGGATGTCTTTCCATGTTCGACTCCAGAACATCTTTTCACATGGATCGACTTGTACATCAGGTGAAGATTGAACGAGTTTGAAGAGCCCATATCTAGTTTCATCCATCTGGGCTGCGATATATTCAGGAAAATAAAGACATCAAATGTACACAGAAGCTGCACAGATGATCATCCAAGCTAAGGGATGATGACTCTACATATAAAGAATCACTAGTCTGCAACCGCAAACGGTTATCTATTCCATGTACATGAAAATGAATTTATAAAGTTGAGCATGGAAATGCCCGCCTCAGCTAGATCATGAAAATAATATGATGATGTTGTATTGTATTGTATCTTATACAGGTAACCTTTCCAGTTTGAATACCTCAGATCCTCATGATAAAGCATTTCACCCGACATCAGAGGATTTACGACCTCATGCTTTAGGGGGCAGCTGTTATAGAAATATTTTGGCACTGCAACCCCAATATATATGTCGATAAACCAAGGGCTCTTTAACCCCTAAAAGTGTTGTTTCATACCCTAAAGGATCATGGTCAACTGATTACATCATTTCCCAAAAGTTCCACTTGAAAAACCACCCATAACTGGCCAAAACTAGACCACACTGACTGCTCCATGGTCAAGGTGTGATGCATATTGGCTGCTACACTAGCCAGGTGTGATGCATACTAAAAGAGCCTTCTATGGGGTGCGATAAGCAAGAAGAGACAAATGGCAGAGACAGTTTGCTAAGTGGATGCTCATGGAATCTTCTAGAAACTTCTCCTGTGATACTTTCCTCTCTGAATTCACCCAGGGATGAGTAAAAGGTCAATGAAATCTCCAAGTGGAACCATGAACTATCAGTCGAATGACACTAATCAAAAACCCAGAGTTGACTCACCCCCTTGCAAGACATCTATATATGGATCCCTCATCTGAGAGATCTAGAGGCTGGAATTTTGTAATTTGTAAGGAAGTGTTGTTGGTTTCTCTTTGAGAAGGAACATTTTATTGTTGGGTGATCTTTCTTTTCATGAGGTGAAGAGGGCTTTGATGCTGGGAGGATGATGCTGGATTAGATAGCTAGGTTGTAATCCTCTCTTCTACTATTAATAAAGTTATTTGAGTTTTCCTCCATATAATCGTGTATTTGTGAATCTTGCTATTTGTGAGTGCAATTTTATGGTCAATGTATTTCTGATTCTACATTGTTTATAGTATTATATATCGAGATGCTTTGATGGTGTTTTGTTGCTTTGCCTCTACAGGTATTCTCTAAAGTGGGACAAGTAGTAGAGGAGTGGCAAGCTCTATCAAGGGAGAGAGGAAACAAGCAAGGAGCCAAGCGAAAGATTCAGGTTGGTGCTCTCTGCTTCTCTTTTATCTATCATACATAAAGGAAATCATAATTTGCTTTGATTGTTTGTTTCTAAGATAGCTACTCGTCTTAGTGGGACTAGCAGATCGAAATTGCAATAGTTTTCCCAGAAACACCAGCTATGCATCATAACCTAGTAACCTATATCCTAGATCTTTCTCTTCATCAAATATTCAATTCTTCAGTGCCTTGGCCTAATGATCTTCCATTCCTTTTATAGTCTTAGACCTTACTCAATACCATGGACCAATACCTTGGACCCAATACCTGGGGTCAATACCTCGGACCAGATACCTTGGACCAATACCATGGATCAAATTACCATGGACCAAATACCTTCGACCAAAACTTAGTTTTCCAAGATATACGCACCTTGCATTCTATGAAAGTGCATGTTAACATATACGTGACTTGTATACATAGAACCCACGTGTATACGTGGCTTGGCTAATGTCGAACCTGTGTATACCTCTCTTTCTTCATCATGTGAAGTTTGATCTGAACTTTGTGCTATTAACCTATTGAACTGTGATTTGTTATCTAAGTTAGTTGCCATCAAGGACAACACCTGTGTCATAAAGCCAACAATTACATGCTTGACTTTCTTGACCAACTAATGACCCAAATGTCCCACACTTGCCATGAGTTTATAACACATACTCAGCGGTCAAGTTTACATCAAAATGGACACAAGACCTCAGCTATGACAACAAGGCCAACCTATCATTGTTGCTTCAACAAGTGATGGAAAACACATCATCACTGCAACACATGATTTACAAATATAAGGCCAAAAATTATTGTTTTGAGAAGTGATGGAAACATAACATCACCTTTAGAGTGTAAAATGTGACACAAAGTAAGACCAAACATCATTGTTGCTGAACAAGTGATGGAAAACACATCATCACTTTTACATTTTGAAATGAAACAAATGATTTACAAAAGAATGACCAAGAAATGACAACATGTCTAGAAACCATTTTTCACTTATCAATGTGAATGGGTCACCTCCTTGAGGTGGTTTTTCTTGTTGAACAACTGCTTCACCTGGTTCATGCACCAACGCTTTGTATTTAAGGCGTTGCTTTGGATGGAGCCTCCAACAAGTGGATTTTTGATGGCCACTTCTATCGTATTGACTGCAGTAGGTTTTCTTCCTCCATATTTGCTTAACCTGTTTCCTTACCTATTGCTGAGAGGGTCCTCCATGCCTCATCCTTTTGTGTGTTGCCATTCTTTTCCAACATTTAGAAAATGTATGGTTATGTAATCCACAAAAGGTACATGTTTTTCGATGCCATGTTTTATGTTCATTATTATCAACATGATCACAATTGAAATGAAAATTCGAAGATCAAAAGTGGTTATACCTTCCCTTGCTGTCTCTAGTGTAAGTACGATGATGAGAGCTTGCCTCAGCTCTTTCCCTGCAACGGAAATTGCCATGGGATGATGGGGAAGTGTTTCCATCATTCTCTTTCCTGGATGATTTTGATGATGTCTCAAAAGCATATGACACCCTTGAACATTCTCCCTTGGTGTATCTCGAGCCTACAAATTGATGTTTATGCACAACCTCCAATGGTTGAGTTATGCCTTGGTTATTAACACCAAGTTCTTTTTCCCCCTCATGCCTCGTCCTTGTAAGGAGCATCATGTTTTTCCTTGTAATTGGAATCTCCACATCTCCAACAGAAGTCATACTATGTGACGATGAAACCGAAAGGAGATGAACATCTTTTACCTCCTCTTTCAATTTAGAAAGGACTGATGAGGGCTTCTCATCATCTGTTATTGGTGGTTCGCTAACTGTCATGGCACATTCACCAACTTCCTTTCTAACATACCCAAGTCCTATTCAACACAATAATTCCTCTACTTTGATGGGGTTGATAATGCCTTGGCCATTGAAGCCCAAGCCTTTCCCTTCATACCCCATTTTCTTCAATAGTTTGGAGCCAATTCCTGTGGTGTGATTTTCAAAAACAGTGAAATCATCATCAAGAAATATACATGAATATGGAGAACTACTTTTTACCTCATATGGGTCATGCTGCAACTTTTCCAAGGCCTCATCCTTGGCTTGCAGCTATCGTAGCAAACTATGTTTCTCCTCTTTCTCTTCATGTAGAAGCATCTTCAATTCAACATTCTATGTTTGAAGACTTTGGTTATTGTGCTTTAGTTCTTCCAGGGCCTCTTCCGTCGCTTGCAACTGAAGTTGCAATCGCTCCTTTTCCTCTGTCTCTTTCTATAGAGTTTCATACATGATTTCCACTCTTTTGGAAATGTTGAGCATGGTCTTGTACATCACTTTTTCATCCTCTGTCGCTGCACGTTCCATTGTTCATGCTGCAATTCACATCAACGCAAAGACTATGCTCTGATACCACTTGATCCAAGTCTGGGTGTGGCGAAGGACCCTTCCAAGACCTTTTACTTTCATGATGTGTTAAATTTCATTTTTAAAAGAACATTAATGAATACATCTGCATGCTGTAAAGAAGAGGAACATGTCAATCATCAACAACATAAAGACAAAAGCGTTGGTAATAGAGTTCGTCCAGGAGGGACTACGTCTCCAGGCCCCGGTGTCAAGATGGTGTAGGCCACTGCATTAAGTGTTGTCAATAGTGATGACATACACAAGAGTTGATGTCACGATCATACAAGGAAAATTCCCTCACGCAGGAGTGGCTCTAAGAGATGTTCCACTACAGGAACTCTCAGTTAAAAGACTCCTATCAATATGACACAAAACTCATGCATGATGATCATCCACAAACATGGCATAAAAGGGATCTGAAAGCAACATGCATGGCGACACATGAGTATCCCATCAACATACAACAAAGGGGATTTAAAAACACAACATGATGAATCATGACAACAAGTGCATCACATAGGCGATTCCACGTCACATCAAGCAGGAATCATAAAATGAGTAAGAAATAGGATCCCGCATCAAACATCAAGGACCTATGCATCACAATGCATAAAGAAGAAGTACATGAAGAAGTACTAAAGTTGTACGTGCCATCAATCTCACGATATCAATCGCATGAAAATCACTGCTCACACATGAATGTTGACACCTGCATTCCACTTAGAAAAGTGGCTGAAGAATAGAATGAGAGAATGAGAAATATTAATGAACCATCAGATTTATGTCATCGAATAGTTTAAAATCTACTGTCCAATTTTTGAATTCTGAGAAGTTGAGAATCTAGGGCTCAAGGAATATTTTAGATTCCCCCTAGATTCCTCAAAGATTATGCTCCATGGGTGGATTGGAAATCTGCAACTCCAAAGGTGAATCTGACTTCACCATTGCGGTCCCTGTGGAAAACCATGAAGAATGACTATAAACTTGACTATATTTCGACATGAAGAAAAATTACCTCCTCAGGAAATTGCAAGGATCATGGTTTCGCTCGATATTTTTGCAGCAATCATGGTTCCACCCTTATACTGAAAAATGACTGAAAAATGCAGAAATTTGATGGATAAACAGATAGTTCCATTGTGTTTGTGGCATCGAGAATTGCTGAAACCATATAAAATTTGTCAAAATCTGAAAAAGTGAAAATTCGCCCCTCCTACAAAATTCTGCCTTGAATTGTGTGCACTACCCTCCTCTGCTTGAGCGCACTGAAAAACTGCGTTTAAATGCAAAATCTCCGGTGGATTCTTCAAGGAAGTTGTTGTAGGGCAGTTGGTTAATTGTCCGGTTAATATGGAGGAGATTGGGCGGTCAAACCCCGCCTCCTCCTAACAAAAATATTTTTTTAACGTTTACCAACCAAAAAAAATAATTAAATTAAGGTTTGGTTGGGTCGGGCCAGTTTTGTGGAATCCACGAAACTGAATTAATTACTTTTCCGCATTTCATAGCCATTTCGGGTCCAGGAACTTCGGGGCTTTCCTTCACTGAGGGGGATGCCCTGCGATACACAATTAGCGCTTTAGTTTCTAATCGTGTATCAGAAACTACCCCCGTTTCTTGAATTAGCCTCTGGTTTTGCCAATTTGCTCTAGCGTGTGTTACCATGGGCTAACAGTTTTCATGCTTGACCGAGGGTCCTTGTTGCTCCACGCTAATCACAATTGCAACTGTTACGAGGATTCCTTCTAATAGGTTGATCTTTCTAAGACTTGAATCTGTTTGGCATAATTTTAACGAGTTTATGAAAACTTAGAGAGTGTTTAGGATCCAATTCGGATCAAAACTCCATCGAGTCCTTCTTTGCAAGCATATGTGCAAACTAGGAAGTATTTATTTGAGTCTATAATCTTAAAAATAGGTGCATGTATGAGAGGGTGCTTAAGTTGTTCAAAACTTTTTATGCACTCTAATGTCTAATGAAAGATCAGACCCTTATTTTGCAGTGCTATAATTGGGTGCCCAATCTTCAAGAATCCTTGAATGATTCTATTGTAACATCCTTCCAGACACATTAAATATCTAAATTTTATTACATTTTGAGTAGAATGGCACTCTAGTATGGCTTTGATCTTTCCAGGATCAACTACCACTCCTTTGGAGATAGCATGACCCAAGTAGTGCACTTGTGATTGGAAGAAATTACATTTGTTGAGCTTAGCATATAGTTGATGATCCCATAACACTTGTAACATAGCCTTGAGGTGTTCTTCATTCTCTTCTTTGGTCTTTGAATAAACTAATATATCATCAATAAATACTAGCACAAACTTATCCAAGTATTTTATACCCAAATGGAACCACTAAGCATTCATAGTGTCCATATTTGGTCTTGAATGCAGTCTTGTAGATATCCTCATCCTTGATCTAGACTTGACAATACCTGGACCTCAAATATATCTTTTAAAACACTATGGATCCAGATAAATTGTTGTTCCTAGGCAATGGATGCTTGTTTTAAATAGTTTCATTGTTCAGCGATTTGTAATCAATATACAACATAAGGGTGTCATCCTTTTTCTTCACAAATAATGTTGGAGCTCCCTAGGGCAACACATTGGGTCTAACATACCCTTTATCCAACATCTTTTTCACTTGCATTTTTAGCTCCACCAACTCAGGAATATTCATTATATATGGTATCTTTGACATAGGAACTACTCCTGGAGTGAGCCCTATTGATAAATCAATATCCCTCTTAGGTGGTAGTCCTCGAATCTCCTCAAGAAACATATCACTATTCTCCTGTAGTATGGGATAATATTTAGTTCTTAAATTATTGTCCTCTATTGAACTAGTCACTTGAATAACATACAAGGGGAATCCCTTTCTACTATATTTGTTTAATTTGAGAGTTAAAATATGCATTATTGGTATATGATTTTGCACTCCTTATATCATCCTTTATTCTCCTTCATCATCCTTTTTTATGATATTTTATTATAATAGTCCAACTTTTCCTTGTGAACTACTAACCAATCTATGCCAATTAGAAGGTCATATGACCCCAAGGGAAAAATATTTAAAGTGTCTTTAGTAAGTAGGCAACTCATATCAAATTAGCATGATTCAATAGAATAAATCACCTTCCCTTTTACTTTGTTGACTAACTGAACTAGCCATGCTTCAACATGTTGTTTCCTCTATAAAATATAGCATTTCATGACTTGTGAAATAACACAACTTAGGTTAGAACTGGGGTCAATTAAAATTGATATAAGGTGGTTGTTGAGTATACCTTCCATTTTCACCATTGAGGCTTGGTGGTCCACTTTCCCTTTTTTCACATTCACATAAATATAGGGTACACTCTAGGACACATCGTTGACAGCGGTAGCCTCTTGTACATTGTGCATCTTCATGTTGTTTTACTATTGGTGGGGACAATCTCACAACATATGTTCTTCCCTACACCCACAACACCTAAACGACTTCTTCCTTCGTTCCTTGGTCTCTTCCTTTAATGTCCAAATTAGTTTATTCCCACTTAAAGTATAAAAAAATTGCCAGAACTCACTTTTGGCAAGTATACTAAACTCTACACTTTTCACTTCCTTCCTATAGCATGAGGATCTTGATCCCTTCTTTCTGAAACTAGATTTTTCTTTATTTTTCCATTATGACTAGAATTCACTTTTATGCTTTGATTTTCATAACAATATTTTTCATTCTCGATGGTATCCTCTAGCATCTTTGGTTCATCAAATTCTATTATGTCCTAGTAATATTATTGTAGTCCAAAAAGGAAGCACTAGAATTTTATCTTTTCATATTTAATGTAATGCACATACCTCAACAATTCTATCAATCTATTGGTATAATATTCCATAGTAAGTTTCCCCAACTTATGGTCATGGAATTTTTTTTATTTTCCCATCATAATACCTTTTTGATAAGTATTTCTCCCTAAAATATCTCTCAAACTTGCTCCAAGTCAGCTTCTTCTCTCAAATTCCCTTGACATTTTTGAGGTATTCCAACCATATTTCAGCCTTTCTTCTCAAATTAAATATGGCCACTCATGCCTTCATATTTTCAGACTAATTATGCACCTTGAAATATTTCCTTAGTCCTAGTGTTAGTGTCGGTATCTTCATCCCTCCATTAGAGATCAAATCCTCTTGTTGAATTTCATACTAGGTGTCCCGCCCAATCATCTGCATTCCATTAGGCGCATGGATCATCTGACGGTAGTGGCTTTCCTACAATTTCCCTCATGTCAGTTACCTGTTGGTTCATGTTTGTTCATTAAAAAGCATATATAGTCTTCTTTTTGTCTTAAAGGTTGCAAAAGTCTTTTTAGGGTTTCATTGTCGTTTAGGTCTAGGGTTTCATTAGGGTTTCATCAAAAGGTGTTTCAAAGTGTCCAATAATAACCAGCAGGTACATGAGGAGGTTCCAACATCAATAAATTTCATCGTCAAGTGCTCAGAGATGTGTCTTTCCTCAAAAATCTGTTTTGAGGAAAAACAGAGTATCTTTGCTTTTATTGTATAAATTTATGTAATTTGATTTCCCCTATATGTAAATTGCTTCCCCTGCAACCCTGGTCACTTTCCCTAGCCCCAGTAGCTTCAACCACCTACAAAACAAACAAAGCACAGGTCATTTAGTTCATCACAAGCTCAAATGAAGTGAAAAATTCCAAAAATAGAGTTTAAAAAATAAAGTCATTTTCAAAACATTATGAAAATGGGTTTTATCAATCAAAAATTTAAAAGCTCCATGTATAATTCATTTCTTCATTTGAAAAGTTCATTTGCACTCCAAGACAAAGTGGAAGCAAGGCAAGGTCATGTTGGTGAGAAAGTGAGAGGAATTGGTGAAAATTTGCCAAAAAACAGAGGCGCAGCGCACTGGGTAGGTGGCGCAGTGCATTGGGCCTCAATTTGCAGTGCAAATCTAAACAGGCGCTGCGCATACACTGGGCGCAGCACGTTGGGCTGGATGCACGGTGCACATAGCCAAACAGCCTGAAAACTGCCAAAACTTGCTCTAAATCGCCTGAAACTTGTGGATCATCACTTGTTCAAGTAGGTTGACCCTCTATCACTACTTTGCATCCAAATTTGGTGGTTGTTTTATGGAGTTTAATGTATGGTGATTGTTTAAAGGAAAAAAAACCCTATCTCTTCAAAATTTTCAAAGGAAATTGCTGCCTAGGATTAGTATTGACTGTTTTGGCTACCAAGTTCACTTACCACTCCCTTATTCCATTTTTCCCTTGATTTCCCTATCCCTAAACTCACATATCCCTAAAGTTCACTAATCCCATATCCCAATTCCTATTTCCCAAAAATCCCAAATACTCTCTCATTCCCAAACCCTAGTCCTATATCAAAACTCCTAAATCATTCCCTAATTCCCTATTTCCCTAATTAAACCCTACCCCAACAGTCCCTAAATCCCTTACTATTTTTTCCTCCCCCTACAGTCCCTTGTATCACTCTTCCCTTGGTGGCAAAAGTCAAAACACACCATCAAGATAGTTCAATACATCACAGCTCACCTATTTCTCATCAAGGCAGCTCCAAGACAGTTCATTCACTAGAAAGATGGCATCTGATCCTTCATATGAGTATGAAGAGGAGACACACAGTGATTCACCAACAGAGGTACATGCACCCAGGAGGCCTCATAGAGGTGGCAAACATATTCGAGAAGAATCAACCACTCTTGCGGAGTTACAGGCCTGCCCACTTGCCATCTCTTGTTTCCAACACCAGTCCTGCTATGAATTTTGTGAGAAGGTTGCTAGCATTTAGTTTCACCATGAGTTGGCCCGCTTATTTGTGCTACATTTACATGATGGTCAGGCCACTCTAGCTAGTGTCACCTTCACATTAACACCAGAATCCATTTCACTAGCAACCAGTATTCTTAACATTGGAGAGCAATGGAACAAGAGGCAAAAAATTGACCGGCAGCATTATGAACCATACATCAAGCCTGGTTATACTAGACAGCTCAGGAGAGTTTTTCCTTTTCAGTACCTCAAAGATGCATATGCTCCTTTAATGAAACTAATCATGAAGTATTTCAGCTATGAGGGCCACTTCTCTCATTGTATGCTTATCATATTAGGCTACTAATGCATTTTACCAGGGTAAGGATGATGAACATCCCTCACTTCATGTGCCGAAATATCGAGAAGATGACCACTCTAGTGCAGCACAAGACTCCTCAACAGCAGTTCAACAGTATTTACCATTTTGCTCTCATAAAAATTGTGGTCATCCATCAGCTTGGCTTACAGGGCATCACTTGGGAGGACATCATCTCTCATGATTTTTTCACAGCTCCTCAGGGACCTTCAGAGTCTTTACATGAGATTGGTGGACCTTATTATCAACATGAGGGTCATGAGACACAAGCCACCAATATTCCGGTGTTTATCACTTACCAGAAGGGCACTAGGCAGTTGTTCGCAGCAGCAAAGCGAGTATTATCTCCACCTGGGGTGGAAGGGGTCTCGCTTTCGTCATCAGCACCATAGGTTCAGGACAAAGGCAAGAGGCCAATGCAGGATGAGGGGCCTTCAGGTGAGTGAGACTTTATTCTTATTGAGGATGATGATACAGATATGGGCCCGCAAAGCAAAAACCTCAAAGAAATCATCCAAGAGCAGCAGGCATACATCAAGGTCTTGTCCCTCAACTTGGAGAGGGCTAAGTGGATCATAAAATACTTGGAGCAAAGGAATAAGCAACTTGAAGATCAGCAGGTGATCGTGGAATCGCAAAACATTCGGGAGAATCGCCAAGCTACCCAAAGGAGGAGGGTGGAGTTCACTTCACTTGAGCAAGATATCAATGCCGATCAGGAGTCTTGGCTCGAGAGAGTCAATATCCACTTAGAGAGATTGTTGGAGAAGGCCAACAAGGATAAAAACTTGTTGAGACACATGGTTGTTCATTACATGGCGAGGAACAAAGTTTGCAAGGCAAGAATAAGGAGTTTAAAGGCAAAATTGAAGAAGGCATCAAAGAGGAAAAAGGAGCATGATCGACTTCAGATATTTGTTGAGGCTTCCTTGGCCTAACATAGCTCTTGATAGAGAAGACTCAGCCCAAATTTCAAAAAGATTGAAGCACTTTTTGCATTTTTGAAATTTTTTGGCACAAAAACAGGAATTTCTACCCTATGCGCCGCGCCATGTGGCGCTCGCTTTTGCTAGGAGGCTCCAAAGCACAAAAAATTAGAATTTTTTGATTTGGCATGAAAAATTATGCTTTCCTACCAATGGCCAAGAAATTTGGGCAGGTTTTGAGCCCTCAAATAGGTCAAAAACACTCAAACAAATGACCTTACTGCCCCTATTTTGACACACAGGACGCAGTGTTGGGAGAACTGAATGTTTGAGGGGAAAAGGGAGGCCAAATTGAAAAATTCCACTTGGGTTGGAAAGTAGACAGGAAGACCTTTCCAACGAGCACACTTGGAGTGAATTTGGACACCAGCAAGGCCTTCAAAAGTGGGTCCAAACAGGCGCTATGCATAGAGAATCAGGCGCGACGCATAGAGAAAATTATGCCAGCTTGACCAAGTATTACTCTGTTTTTCGCCCAGCTTTGGCCAGTTTGACTTTTTCACTTTCTTAATGTCAAATTGTGATGTAATTTCATGTACATTGATGGATCATGATGTAAATATGTCAAATTTTCACTTGGTAAGGTGGATTCATCAGTTAAAAAGTTGTTTGAAACTGAATGAATCAATTCCCTTGTTTCTAGAGGCATGTTGTTCCACTGCCTGATTTCTAGTTCCTAGTTTAGAATCAGTTGGATCAGATCCTAAACATGTGAGCTTGACCGATAGAGGCTAGGATGAGCTATGTTTTGTCTATATTATGTGTTTTCTCAGTCATTAGCATGGTTGGACTCTTGAGAAAGTAAGGAGCTTCATTGTACACTCATATCAGCATTTTGGCTAAGGAATTGAGACCAGGGTTTGCAGCACTCTTTGGGATCCCTGTGGCATTTGTTTTGGTACAGTGCTTTCTTATGTATTTATGAATTTATTCATGTTTTATGTATGTCATTTTCTCTCTTACTTCTTCTCAACTGAATCAAACAAGAGTGTAAGTAGAATACATTGAAATTGCAGTGCTCTACTTGAAGTTTGCTTTAGTTTTTTATGTTTTCCACTGTTTGGAGAGGATCCATGGCTTCTCTTGCCCTCTTCAACTCCTCCTCTGTCTGATCCATCCATCTCACTTGATTTAGAGTGCCAAATACAGTTGCCTACCTTGCCCCATTGAGATCCCTGCAAGACTGAGCCTCATTCCCTGCACCCAAAATCTGTCTTTCCCTTAGAGCCCACAAAACATCATTTTATCCAATCAAACTCCTTTGCACCTATACCTAGCCTAAGATCAGTTGCTATATCAGTCAATCTCAAGCCCTTAGTGATCATAATCCATTGAGATTTACCCAGAGAGAGCCCTCTCCTGACCTAGTAGGGCTAGCTACTAGGCTGAGCGTGGTTTGATGTTGGCCCTGGATCCTACCTTTTCAGCCTGAGGTAAATCTATGCTCTAACACCTGTTAGCCTCCTGCTGTAGCAGATTACTCATCTTTCATGATTGACATTTTTACATGCCAAATATGTCATACTTTGCATGCTGCAATGTTCCATATTTGCTACAGAGGCCAAAGAAGGATGCCATGAGAGTGTGCTAGTCTAAATGCCACTGTTGTGTTCCATTTTTGATGTGCTATTCCATTTTTGAAGAATTTTCAGTTAAAGGGAGGTCCAAACAGCTCAATCTTGGTCTCCCTAGGTTTCAATTTCCTGTTGTAGAATATAGAGAATCATTATCTGTCCAAACAGCTTAATCTTGGCAGATTCTTAGATAGGTAGAGAAGCAAGGGTGCTCAACAGCTTAATCTGAGCCCCTGGATGAAATAAGTATAGATGTAGATAGGAGGACAATAAAAGAAAAGTTGAAAAGCTGGGTTTGCTAGTTCAAGTGCACCCAAACCAAAAGAAGAAAAAATGCTAGGTAAGTAGGCTGGATA
This sequence comes from Pinus taeda, assembly GCA_000404065.3. Classification (NCBI taxonomy): domain Eukaryota; kingdom Viridiplantae; phylum Streptophyta; class Pinopsida; order Pinales; family Pinaceae; genus Pinus; species Pinus taeda. The sequence goes on from APFE030394355.1 coordinate 117,538, forward strand.
GGTAGTTTTGAGGTTGCAGAATGTTGATTTGTGATCGATTTCATGTTTTCAAATGTCATATCTATTCAGATCACAAGTTGGAGGTAGTTTTTCATTCAAAGGACTTCAAACGAAGCATGTCTAACTTCCCCCTTCTTCCTTTTCCCCAAATCACTCACTAACTTCCCCTAAAGAGGTCAAGATCTACTTGATACCTCTCAGATTCATCATTTTTCATATTAGTAGCCTTGGTAAAGGTCTGCTTTACTCAAGGAATGTTCATACTTCCTCTATAAGTCCTATCTCCCCTTTATAGCCTAAGAGTTATACACTTAGCGCTTTCTTGTCACAATTCATATTAACTACTAACTCTAAATATGTAACTCCCTATCTATCTCCCCATCCCTACTAAAACTATGTTAATAACTCCCCTATATACTCATCCCCTCCCCCTGGTTGAAATATAACCATAAGTACACTTGGGAATTGCTAAGTTTATTTGAAACTCAGCAAGAACCCTCATTTCCCCCCTCAAACCATCTTCTCATGCATTTCAGACTTCTTCTGATGCACAAAACCCTTCATCACTCCGTAAATCCTTCCTCTAATGTTTTTTGACTCCTTCACAAAGCATAAAATCCCCCTCTCAAAGCACATAAAATCCTCCCAAGTACCTTTAAAATCCTTCCAAGGCATCAAAAATCCTTTTTTGGGCTATTGGACCCCTTCCCACGCCTTGAATCCCTTCAAACATCAAAAAATTCTGCTACCGATCATAAAACCCTCATCACTTACCTTGGGCCTTGCTCCGATTGCAAAAGGGTTCTATTGGACCCCCTCCGATGCGACATTGCAATCGGGAGGGGATTCGTGTATCAAAACAGCGCATAAAGTGTACCCCCGATTGTTTTGGCCGACAGCGATTTCGCCGATCGGCGTATCGCTATGACAAAACAAAGCATGCATGCGTGCTGCCGATATGCTCATCGCCGATGGTCTGTTGCCGATCGCATATCGGCGATTGGCGTTTCATATGAATCCATGCCATATATATATGTAGGCCCCGTCCCTTATCCTTTCGTCGCCTTCTCTGTTCTGCCATCCATCCGATTGCCCGCACCCTAGATCTACGGTGGGCGGGTTTGTTCACTTCCGAACCTATCGATGCATCCAGGGATGGGCGTTTTGCCCCTGCCACGTTACCCCGCTGTATAATGCCGATCGCCGATATGCTGACGTCATCCACCGAAAGAAAATCGCGCAAAGGCGAAATCGCCTCTTAGGAAGCCCGGATTCAAAATCTGAGGCAGTTTTTGATGCGCGATGGAAATAGGCCGAAATGGGGAATCTTTTTCTTCAGCAGTCGTTTTTGCCTCGAAAGGGCAGAAAAAGGGCGATTTAGCAGTTAAAAGAGTATCAAAAGTAGAAAGAAGCCAAAACTCATGTCAAAGCGTATCAATATTGCGGCGAAGTGTATCAGTGTTGCGGCGAAGTGTGTCAGCGAAGATTTTCTCAGTGCTCGAAGCTGATAAAACATTAAAGAGCCCCCAACAAGTCAAAGAAACAGTAAAAGCCATTTAAAGCCTCTCAAATCACAGTTACTACCCATCAAAGCTACTCAAGAGCAGTGGGGCAGAGACCAATGCACAAGTATGATAAATGGCCAGCGCATAACAGCAAAGGACACCATATTAGCTCATTTTGATTCAGTTGCCTCCGGCGCAGCTCAATAGATATTTACTTACATTTAATTTCAGCACAAGTTTTAATTTAAAAATCTTTTCCCGCAGACCTGTTTAGGTCAGCTGTAATGAATGCTCTTAGATATTTTCACTATAATGAGACCCCTGAATAATGGAATAGGGGTTGGTTGGTGTCAACCGTTGGATGATTGATTAGCTCCAAGAGAGACTCGCTCTGTATATCTGATATTTTCTATAATCAAAGACTGCTTACAAGCTTGGAGAATGGACTGTTTTCCGTGTTTAACAGTCGAAAAGTGACTGTGGAATTCTGGTGTTGTCACATGACTCAATAAGTGCTTCTTACCTCTATTTTCCATTATTAAATCACCATCTAAACAACAGAAAGAAATATTAGCTTAGAACTTGTTTAACTGCACTCTATGCTCAATTTCTATTGTTTCTTTATGTTTTCATCTGTTTTAGGCATAAATATGGATTCCGCATGGCTCATATTTGCCCTAATTCACCATGTATGATAGTTATCTGGGGATTCTTAACTACCCCTAGATAAAGCTCATTTGCCTTCTCTCTGATAAGTTGAGTGAGAGATTCTTAATTGCCTCTCATTCCTTAGTTTTAATTCCATCTCTTTAGCTTGAAGGTTGTTTTATGTGCAGCTACCTTGCTCCATATTCCTCTTGTGACCAAGAAAACGCACCGACAGTCCTACTCCACGACTCCATGCCCAATGGTTTGAAACTTATCACACTATGCATTGCCTCTTTACTTAAAAGCATCCTCCTTCCATCCAAACACCACCCAAACATAAACAAAACCCCTTTGAACCCAATAGCTAGCCTAAAATCATCATCAACAAAGCTAAATCATTAAGAGAGAGCCCTCTCTGATTGCAGGTGGGCTAGAACCTGCAGTCCAAAGATTGGTTTGTGGTTACCTCGGCCGTATCCCTTCAGGAGCTTAGGGACAACCTGAGTGTTAACATAATGGCGACTCCGCTGGGGACCTTCCTCAGAAAATCTCAAAAATCTAGTCCGAAGCTCCGTTGAGGAAGAATCTGACCTTTAAAAAGTTTCTGTTCAACCTATATTGTTAGAAAAATCCCCAAAATGCAAGTTAGAAGCTGGCTCCCAAAAAGCATTCGTGTTATACAAGATCAAAACCAGACCCAAATCCCCCAGCTGTCTTTGAAAATCCCAATATAATCCCTAAGATCCTTAGAAAACAAGAGCAACAAGAAGGTTTGACTGCTTCTAGTCCTCAAACAGTTCAGCCTAGCTGTTTTTCAACCCCTGTTAAAGTTTTGTTTCGTTCAAACCCTACTTCCCCTTGGTCATCATCTTCTTCTCCAAGTACCGTTTCTACACCTTCGTTCACTACACATACCACCACTACTACTCCTATTATCCCAGTCGCTCCAGTTGTTCCACTTATCCCTGTTAATATGACTAACAGATATGCTACAGTTTCCTACAAATCCCGGGGCTATGCCTCAAGATTACCAGACTAAAATAACTTATTTCAATGGCACAAGTGCCTGCACAGCCCTTCAGCATACAAACAAAATGCAGGACTACTTTGAGAGTTATGAGATTGACGATGATAGTGTGATAATGAAGATTTTTGTCCAAAGCTTGACCGGTGATGTCAGGACTTGGTTTAGAGCACTCCCAGCCAATTCCATAGCAGACCCGGAAGCCTTATACCAGTCTTTTATCAACAGATGGGAGAAAAAGAAAGACCCCTTGCACATATTATCTGAATATGACACCATCAAAAGAGACCCTCAGGAGACTGTCTTGGACTACTGTGCAAGGTTTAATAATGTTTATAATGCAATACCACAGAACTTAAGACCCCCACCTGATCTTTCTTTGTACAAATTCCCTGATGGTTTTGATGCCGAAATGGCCTATCAGTTAAGGGAAAGAGCCCCTCAAAGCCTTGTAGAAATGCAAAATGTCGCTGTTAGTGTGGAGGCAAATTTAATTGCCAAAAGAAACAGAGCTAGAACCAAGAGAAGAACTACCTTTAAGGACAAACCCTCAGCCGTAGACCAGAAACTAGATGCTATTATCAGTGGCATGCACAGGCTGGGAGATAGAGTGGAAAGTGTTGAGAGGAAATCATCATGGGAAGGACAACAACCTAACGCTATAAGGAACCCAAATTTCAGGAAAGCTCAGAACACAAACGCTGGTAGATCTAGCCCAGACCGTGGTATAAGACCTCCTTTCCAAGAAAACTACACAGAGGCATCCACTTCTAGTGAGCCCACAAAAGAGACTCACATGAACTTGATAGATTCGAAAAATGAGCAACAGATTTTTCTCACTCAAGAAGATCAAGACTACCATGATGTAAATCAGTTTCAGACTAAGTCTAGAGAGTCTTTTGATTTTAAACAAGGCTATGATTCTGCTGTGTATGAGGTCCACAAACAATATAAGTTGAGAACAAGAACCATTGATATCCCTGAACCTACCAAAATAAAGGACAGCAAACAACCCAACAAGATTAAAGGCAAGGTCATCATAGCAAAACTAGCTGATATTTCTGTCCCAAACCTACACCAAGTGACTGTAGAGGACATAACAGACATACAGCCTCCTATTGATCAGCGTCTGCCTCCTTCTTCCTCGAAAGAAAATTTGAACAACAATCCTAAAAACCTTCCCAAAACAGAAATATCACAAAGTGTCATTCACCATAACGTAGATAATCAAAAGGAAAACACAAAATATTCTTGAAAGGGAGAAATCTGCTACTGCTAACGCAAAGATTCCATTGGAGAAACAGTTTAATTTAAAAGCAGAGATTGGAAAACTTAAGATATCCATCCCCCTCTCAGAACTTGCCAAGCATGATGTTTATAGACAACAAATCCAAAGGTCACTTCAAATACCAGAGGTCAAGGATGATGTAAATGTTTAAGATGATACCCCTGAGCTGCTGTTTGGTCCAGAAGTTAATGGAAAATCAACATATGGATCTATTCCACCCTTTTATGTCAGTCTGCACATACATGACAAAATCTTGCATAATGCTATGTTTGACTCAGGTGCCTCACACAATCTTATGCCCAAAGCTATAATGGAAAAGCTAAACCTTGATGTCACAAGACCCTACAAAGATCTGTACTCCTTTGACTCAAGTCAGGTCAAATGTTTAGGCTTAATCAAAGACCTTTGTGTGTATCTAGTCCAATTTCCCAACAAGACAATCCTAATGGACGTAGTAGTTGCTGACATTCCAACAAAATATGGCATGCTCCTATCAATATCATGGGGAGCAAAACTCCAAGGATCCCTCCAACTCGACCTCTCTTATGCCACTATTTCTGCCTTTGGGAAACCAAAGAGACTGTACAGAGAAACACTCATGAAGTATGTGGTAAGTAGTGAGGAAAAGCCCCAAAATTTTCCAGTTTACTCAATCCATTATGATATGGATTCATTTATTCTTTTTAATGATGACACCAATCCTCCAACTAATGAGAAGCCTTTAGCTTCAGAGCTAGAGATATGCATAAATGAAGAATTGGTTGCCCATGCCCATGACATGGTCACAACAATCAAGGCAACCAGCAAACAAGAAGAACCTCCTCAAACAGAAATTTTAAATATGTCCAATCCTAAAATAACTGAAACTCTTAATACAAACCAAAAGTAAGAAATTACATGGTATTTAGAGTTTGATGGTTCTATCAACAAGTTAGGAGCAGGGGCAGGTGTATGGATTCACAATAGACATGACAATCATGCAAAGGGCCATGCCTACAGACTAAATTTCAGATGTACCAACAACATAGCAAAGTATGAAGCTCTCCTCTTAGGCATAAAATTGCTCAAAGTTCTAGGAGCTACAAAAGTGTCCATTCTAGGTGACTCCGATCTAATTATACAACAAATAAAAGGTAACTTTGTTACTAATGACAATAGAATGAGGGCATATAGGACTGCTGCCACAAAAATACTTAACACCTTCACTGAATCTGAGCTAGCCAAGATATCTAGAAACCATAACATACATGCACATAGCCTGGCCACTTTTGCTAGTACATGCAAGTTTCCCTTTGAGCCAAATCACCATTTTACTGCTGAGGTAAAACATAGGCCCGCTGTTCCTAATAATATTAGAGATTGGCAAGTATTTGAAAATGATGCCCAGATTAAAAATTTCCTCACTCTTGAGGGCAAGTTTTCAAATTCAAACATTGACATGGAGGCCATGAACGATTCCCAACAATAAACAAAAGAAAATCAGCAGGCTGTAACAACTGCAACAACAAAGCAAATCCTGAACCCAACTATTTTTGACAACGCAAACATAGAACATCTGAAACAAATGCATTTAGAGGAAACAACCAAAGTAGAGGCTGAGTTCATTGATCTAAAGAATAAATTTTTGCCTGCTGGCCTCACTCCACTGGAAAACATGTTTGATCAATGATGATAATGATGTGCCCAAAAAGCCAAAAATGGAGCCTTTAAATGCTGCTATAGAAGAACGCAACATAGGGACAACAGAGAAGCCCAGAATGATCAAATTGTCCAAAAATATGCCCCCTGATAAAAAACCAAGGTATGTGGATTTGTTCAAAGAGTTCCAAGATGTATTTGCTTGGAGTTATGAGGACTTGGAGTCCTATGACACCTTAGAGATTCAACATACCATTCCCTTAAAACCAAATCAAAAACCATTCAAGCAGAAACTTAGAAGAATAAACCCTATGCTTCTTCCCTTCATTGAGAAGGAAGTGAAGAGAATGTTTGAAGCTGGTATCATAGCACCCATCAAATTTTCTGAATGGGTGTCCAATCTGGTTCCCACAAGGAAAACATAAGGTGAGATCAGACTCTGTGTGGACCTAAGAAACTTAAACCAAGTCTCTTTAAAAGACCACTACCCTTTGCCTAAAATGGACTACATCCTACAAAGAGAAGTGGGCTCATCTAGAATCTCTTTACTAGATGGATTTTCAGGTTTCAATCAAATACTTGTTCACCTGGATGACCAAGACAAGACAGCCTTTACCACACCGTGGGGAACATTTAAGTATGTTAAAATGCCTTTCGGGTTAAAAAACACTGGTGCCACCTTTCAAAGGGCAATGGATATTGCATTTGCCAAGGAAATCCATGAATTCCTTGTTGTCTACCTTGATGAATTAACCCCTTTCTCCAAATCTGATCAAGAGCACCTCAAATATTTAAGGTAGATCTTCATAACATGCAGGAACTATGGAATTTCCTTAAACCCTAAGAAGTCCTTGTTTGGCCTTGAGGAAGGCAAGTTGTTAGGCCACATCATCTCAAAACACGGTATCAGAATTGATCCTGAAAGGATCCAAGCCATCCTCCAAATTCCATATCCAAGAAACATAAAAGAGTTGCAAACATTCGTTGGAAAGATCAATTTCCTAAGGAGATTTATACCAAATTTAGCCGAACTGATAAGACTGTTAAGTAACATGCTAAAGAAGGATGCTAAGGTAAGATGGTCTCTTGAAACCAAGTAGGATTTTGAGAGTATCAAAGCTGGCTTGACTCAAACGCCTGTGCTCACAAGCCCACAATTTGACAAAGATTTTATCATTTTTTCCTTTGCCTCTGAGCACACGATAGCGGTCATCCTTTTACAAAAAGATGATCAAGGAAATGAAAAGCCTATTGAATTTTTTAGTCGAGCCTTAAGAGATGCACCCTTGAAATACCAAATCATGGAGAAGCAGGCCTATGCCCTTGTTAAAGCCATAAAAGACTTTAGAGTTTATATTCTATATTCACATGTAATTGCCTATGTCCCGAACTCTGTTGTAAAAGACATATTAACTCAAGAAGGACTAGAAGGCAAAAGAGGCAAGTGGATTGCCAGCATTCTTGAATATGACATTGAGATAAAACCCACCAAGCTGATAAAGGGATAAGGTCTGGCCAAACTAATGTCTGAAACAAACTTTCAGGCCTTAGATATTAACCCACTGGACAATGAACAAGAGCTGGCGACTCCATAGATCAATGAAACCTTTTTGCAATCCCAATGGTACGCTGATATTTGTTATGTATTGTTAAACTTAGGTGCTCCCCCAGGATTGTCCAGAACCAAGAAAAGATTTTTGAAAATGAAAGCATCAAAGTTTTGTGTCTTAGATGGTGCCCTGTTTTGGAAAAATCATGAAGGAATATTGCTAAACTGTTTAACCATAAATGAAACCAACAACATCATGAAAGAGTTCCATGCAGGGGACTGTGGAGGGCATCTATATTGGAAGTCCACTGTTGAAAAGATTTTAAGGGTTGGTTATTATTGGCCCTCTCTATTTGGAGATGTAAAGAAATTTGCTGTTTCATGTCACAAATGCCAAATCTTTGAAGGGAAAAGAAAATTGCTGCCTTTGCCCCTAAAACCCATCTCAACCAAAAAGCCTTTTCAACAATGGGGTCTTGAATTCATAGGTGAAATCCATCCCTCATCTTCAGGACAACCCAAGTGGATTTTAACAGCCACCGACTATTTCACCAAGTGGATTGAAGCCATCCCATGTAGGCAAGCCAATGACTCCACTATTATCCGATTCCTTGAGGAAAATATCCTTTCCAGATTTGGCTGCCCTGAGAAAATCATCATTGACAATGCTGCTGCCTTCAAATCCAAAAAAATGATCAACTTCTGCCATAAATTCCACATTACCTTGGGTCACTCTACAACCTACTACCCTCAAGGTAATGGCCTAGCCGAATCATCCAACAAAAGCCTCATCAACATCATAAAGAAAGTGTTGGAAGAAAACAAAAAGAACTGGCATAGGAAGCTCACAAACGCCCTGTGGGCAGACAGACTTTCAACTAAGAAATCCATTGGGATGAGCCCTTATGAGCTAGTTTATGGCATGGAAGCAAGATTTCCTTCATCTTTTGGCATTCCTACTGTCAAACTATTACAGGAGATTCAGGCTGAACCAAATGACATTCAAAGAAGAATTAATCAGACCATTCATATTCAGCAAACCAGAGAGCAAGTGTATGACAAAGCTCAGATTTTGCAAGAGAAACTCAAAAAGATGTTTGATAAAAGAGCCAAGGCTAAGGATTTCCATGTGGACAACAAAGTTCTAAGGTGGGATTCATGAAGAGAAGACAAGGGCAAGCATGCAAAGTTTGATTTTCTTTGGAAAGGTCCATTCATTATCAGCGCTGTGTAAGGAAATAACACATATTTCCTCAAATCTGTAGATGGTTGCTCAGCTGAAGAGGGCCCTGTAAACGACCGAATGTTAAAGCATTATCATGATCCTTTTTGTTAAGAATAACCTAGCAGCATCATTTTTGTACAAAAAGTCTGTATATATCAGCATTTTTGTTTTATTTTTGTGTAACAATCCGAATGATAGAGCACACAGAAGAAAGCAGGCAGTGCTACACAGATCACAAACATTTCAGTTAAGGGAAAGTGTTGTTCTCATTCCACAGTTTCAATTATTTAACAGTCAACACTAAGAAATTTCAATCTACAACAACAATAGAAGATCAAGGCAGTCTAGCCTACTGTTCTTGACTTTTCACAAGGAAAATCCATCCCCAAGTGGAGCCACTGTTAGCCTCTTGCTGCAGCAGGTTACTCATCTTTCATGATTGACATTTTTACATGCCAAATATGTCATACTTTGCGTGCTGCAATTTTCCATATTTACTACAGAGGCCAAAGAAGAGGGCATGAGAGTGTGCCAGTTCAAGTGCCACTGCTGTGTTCCAATTTTTGATGTACTATTCCATTTTTGAAGAATTTCAGTTAAAGGGAGGTCCAAACAGTATAATCTTGGTCTCCCTAGGTTTCAATTTCCTGTTTTAGAATATAGAGAATGAATATCTGTCCAAATAGCTTAATCTTGGCAGATTCTTAGATAGGTAGAGAAGCAAGGGTGCTCAACAACTTAATTTGAGCCCCTGGATGAAATAAATATAGTTGTAGATAGGAGGGAAGAAAAAGAAAAAGTTGAAAAGCTGGGTCTGCAAGTCTAAGTGCACCCAAACCAAAAAGAAGAAAAAATGCTAGGAAAGTAAGCTGGGTAGGTAGTTTTGAGGTTGCAGAATGTTGAGTTGTGACCAATTTCATGTTTTCAAGTGTCATATCTGTTCAAGTCACAATTATCAGGTAATTTCCATTTGAAGGACTCAAGCGAGGCATGTCTAACTTCCCCTTCTTCTTTTTTCCTCAATCACTCACTAACTTCCTCAAAGAGGTCAAGATCTGCTTGATATCTCTTAGTTTCATCATTTTCATGACAATTTGCCTTGGGAAAGATCTGCTTTACTCAAGGAATGTCCATTTCCTTTAGGAATCATTTTCCCCCTAATAGCCTAAGATTCACATACTTAGCGCTTTCTTATCACTGGTCATATTAACTACTAACTTTACTATATAGCCCCCTATCTATTTCCCCTTCCCCTACTAAAAACTATGTTAATAATTCCCCTATATACTTATCCCCTCCCCCTGGTTGAAAAATAACCATATAGTAACACTTGGGAATTGCTCAGTTTATCTGAAACTCAGCAAGAACCCTCCTTTTGCCTCAAAAAACCATCTCCCAATGCAAAGGACCCCTTATGATACATTAAGTCCCTCCTCCAAAGTACAAAAACCCCTTTGCATTGCCCTTGGACTCATTCCATGGCATAAATTCCTCCTTCCTATGCACAAAACCCATGCTCCGTCCCTTTTTCTAAACCCCCGCATGTTAATAATTTAACCTCGCTCATATTTAACCCAAAACCCACTTTTCTAAAGTTTTTCTCCCCCAGCCAAATTAAAAAATTAAAAATATTCGCGCGGGCCCCGTTCTTATCCATCCGCCGCTTTACCTTATCCACCAGCCGTCATATTTGGCGCGCCCAAGATCTACGGTGGGCGGGTCCTTTTGTACCCCGACATGCCGAGGGTTAGCATCTGGGACATCAACGGTATTTCCGTCGTACTCCCGCCACGCGTCGCCCTCCCGGCTATGGCGGAGTCCCCCTCACCAATACTGCCTAGGCGCAAAAGAGGTGCGCCCCAAACCAGAAAACCGCCCTCCCCTCGAGTGACGTAAGCATCATTTCACCCGCCACGTTGTCGCCACCTCAGCCCTTCCTGCCTGCGCCTTGCTGACATCATCCTGCCACCGTGTCCCTGCCACATCATCACTCTACCATACTACCACGTCACCCCGTTGACGTCACCCTACTGACGTCATCATCGTATAAGGGGTTCCCACTGTTGACGTCATGCTGACATCATCCACCGTACCGCTGACGTCACCAGCTGAAAAAACACGCAAGTGCAAAATCAAAGCTTCGGAAGCCCGGAATGAAAAACATAGGCAGTTTTCGATGCGCGATTAGCGCGCATCGCTACGGGAAATGGGCCAAAGTGGGGAATCTTTTGATTCCGTAGCCGTTTTTTGCTGAAAAGAGCAGAAAAGGTCCAATTTTGCAGTTTTTAGCACATCAGCAGAGAGAGAGAGTGTCCCGATTAAATTATGAAAGAGTATCAGGGGAGATGAAGCCCAATTTAATGCCAAAAAGTATCAGTGTTGCGGCAAAGTGTATCAGTGAAGATCTATCAGCGGCCCGAAGCAGGAAAACATTAAAGAAACCTCCAACAAAGTCAACAAAACAATAGATGCCATTTAAGAGCTCTGAAATCACATTTATTTCACATCAAGGTCACATTAGATTAGTGGACCAAAGCTCAAAGCACAGTTATTTCAGAAGCACTGCACCAAGCCATAGTGGACACCACATTAACTCATTTTTGATCCAGCTGCCTCTGGCACAGCTCAATAGATATTTATTTGCATTTAATTTCAGCACAAGTTTAGGCTTTTCCCGCAGACCTGTTTAGGTCAGCTGTAATAAATACTTTTGTATATTTTACCTATATATACGGCCCTGAACAATGTAATGAGGGTTGGTTGTTGTTGGTTGGTTGTTTTGCTCAAGGAGAGACTCGCACTGTATATCTGAGAGTTTCTATAATCAAAGACTGCTTACGAGCTTGGAGAATGAAATGTCTAATGTGTTGTTAATGTTTCTCAAGATTGAATGAGGGAAATCTTGTGCTGTCTTATGAATCAATAAGTATTCCTTACCTCTGTTGTTTTCAATTTAACATATGCTTAAGTTGCAGAACAAAAGTCTGGTTTAGAATTTGCTTACCTACACTCTATGCTCAGTTTCTGTGGCTTCTCAATGTTTTCCTCTTGATTTAGGCATAAACATGAATTCCTTATGGCTCATGTTTGCTCTGTCTCACATGTAAATGACTGTTACCTGGGAATTCTTAGCTGCTCCCAAATAGGGCTCGTTTATCTTCCCTCTGCTAATCTGTTTGAGAGATTCTTTGTTGCCTCTCATTCCTTAGCTTGCAATCCATTCTCATTTAAACTCAAGTTTGTTTCATGAACAGCTGCCTTGCCCCTCTTTCCTCTTGTGACCAAGATAATGCACCAGCAGTTTTAGTCCTCGACTCCATGCCCAATGGTTTGAAACTTATCACTCTATGCATGCCTCTCTGCCTGAAAGTATCATCCTTCCCATCACCAAACACAAACAAAACCCATAGAACCCAATAACTAGCCTAAAATCATCATCAACAAAGCTAAATCATCAAGAGAGAGCCGTCTCTGATTGCAGGTGGGCTAGAACCTGCAATCCAAAGATTGGTTTGTGGTTACCTTGGTCGTATCCCTTCAGGAGCTTAGGGACAACCTGAGTGTTAACATAATGGTGACTTTGCTGGGGACTTCCTCAGATAATCTCACAAAACCAGTTCGAAGCTCCGCAGTGGAAGAAACTGACCTTTAAAAGTTTCTGTTCAACCTATATTGTTAAAAATCCCCAAAAAACAAGTTAGAAGCTGGCTCCCAAAAAGCATTCACGTTATACAAGATCAAATCCAGACCCAAATCCCCCAGTTGTTTTTGAAAACCCCAATATAATTCCCAAGGTCCTTAGAAAACAAGAGCAACAAGAAGGTTTTACTGCTTCTAGTCCTGAAACAGTTCAACCTAGCCATTTTTCAACCCCTGTTAAAGTTCTGTTTCGTTCGAACCCTACTTCCCCTTGTTCATCATCTTCTTCTCCAAGTACCATTTCCACACCTCCATTCACTACACATACCACCGCTTCTACTCCTATTATCCCAGTTACTCCAGTTGTTCCACTTATCCCTGTTGTTACTCTTATCCCTGTTAATATGGCTAATAGATATGCACCTTTATAGCTGCCTGCAAATCCCGGGGCTATGCCTCAGGATTACCAGACCAAAATAACTTATTTTGATGGCACAAATGCCTGCACAACCCTTCAGCATACAAAGAAAATGCAGGACTACTTTGAGAGTTATGAGATTGACGATGATAGTGTGAGAATGAAGATTTTTGTCCAAAGTTTGACCGGTGATGTCAGCACTTGGTTTAGAGCACTCCCAACCAATACCATAGCAGACCCTGAAGCCTTATATCAATCATTTATCAATAGATGGGAGAAAAAGAAAGACCCCTTGCACATATTATCTGAGTATGACACTATCAAAAGAGGCCCTCAGGAAACTGTCTTGGACTACTGTGCAAGGTTTAACAATGTTTATAATGCAATACCACAGAACTTAAGACCTCCACCTGATCTTGCTTTGTACAAATTCCTTGATGGTTTTGATGTTGAAATGGCTTATCAGTTAAGGGAAAGAGCCCCTCAAAGCCTTGCAGA
>APFE030394355.1:132959-143661 GCA_000404065.3 Pinus taeda
TACGAATGGTTCGTAATGCTTGATGTGGCCAGCAACAACCCCCCTTCATATTTAGCGTTATTACTAATACTAAATAAGTGGGGGCCCTTAGTTAAAAATTAAAAAAATTAATTAGTGCTTGTATTTCCTTTTTAATAAAACTTACCATCATAAACTTAGGAAGATACCCTTGGAAAATCTAAAAAGCTTAAGTTTCATCACAAGGTAAGATAAAATCACTCCTTAAGAAATATCGCATCGCAAAAAATATAATAGGATACCTCCTTATAAGCCAAATTCTAAGATTGCGAGATCACGACGTGAAACCTCATCGCATTGTATGCATCAAAGACCACTTACGCTGAAAAATTCTCAAAACCACCGATATGTAATGGCACATATCGCAAAATCGCATTTCACAGAAAGTACATTAACAGGAACTGTCATATGCCGCGCTCTAGCGATATTGCAATATTGCGATATTGCGATAGAGCGGCAAAGCAATATTGCGATAGAGCGGCAGAATGATATTGTGATAATGCGATACAACGATCTACGATATTGCGAAGCAAATCGCAAAATCTCTTCATCACAGATCTTTCGAGTTCATTATTCAAGAAAGATTTTTCCATAAACCGAGAACTGGTTATGCGCTTTAATGCTAATTAATGAGTTAGTTGCCAGTTGTTAATGAAATATGGTTTTGTGCTTATCAAAGAGCTAGTTCATGTAAGGTGGTGTATGTTTTATATGTCTTTAGCATTTAAAGCTTTCCCGTCACCTTTCCTTATCATTACTCTCACCTCACTTGTAAACTGCAGGAATGAAGAACAAAGAACTATACAAAGCAGTATACAGGATATTATGGGGAAGAAAGGCAAATCTCCGAGCTCTGAAGACAAAGAAATGATGCCCTTGTATACAGACACCGCCTGTAATAGAGATGCTGGTATTACTACTTGGGAAGGCATGTATAATCTACTTGAAGAAGAGAATCCCAAGGTGATGGAGGTTACGGCTACTGTAGGTTCACAGGGGTCTTCTGAGGCATCAGTTGCAGATCTAGCTTGCTCGTTCCTACACCGAATAGCAGCGAGGCCCAAAATTCTCCCCTACATGGACATGGTTAAATGGGTACTGGACAACACTGACATAAAAGATAGATGATTTAAGACTCAGGGTGAAGAACTCACAGAATCATTATTTTCAAAAAAATTGAGCTTTATATCCGCTAAAAGAAAGCACGCAAAAGGTGAAAATCACACCAAGGAAGCCCGGATCAAGAAACAGAGGCAGTTTCCTATGCGCGATTATCGTACATCACTGGGCAAAACTTCTTGAAAACGAAAGCCTCTAATTGCTTAGTCACCTGTAAGCCCAGAAATTTGTAAAAAAGAACGCCATAAGTAAAAAAGTAAAACTTGAATCCTAAAACCAGTAATAATTGTCCGAAATATCGTCAATATGGTATCTACTGAAAGTAAATTAACTGCAAACAGGCTAGAGACAGAAGGCTCAAGAAAAGGCAGAATCAATCAAAATATTAACTAAGTTGAATTGGGATTCTTACTGGGTATATTTGGTAAAACCACACAGCCAGTGTATGACTCTCAAATGCATCATCAATTCTGCCGAGAAGATGGCGCCAACTCTTGCTGATTCCGTTTTTGTAGGACAACTAAAGTCTGAAGTCGGCCAGCCGAATCTTCTCAAGCAAATGCTGAATGCTTGCAATTTCAAGGAGCAGATACAAAAATAGTTAGTTATTAGTTTTAGATTCAATATTAGTATTAATTTTGCTTTATTTTTGCCTGAAAATAGGACGATCATTTAAATCGTATCCTACATTTTTGTAATAAGTTATTTTTAGATTTAGTTAGTAGTATTTAAACCCTTCTCATGCATTTAGAGAAGGGTCCTGAAATTTATCAAAAACGTTTCCTTAGAACATGCACTTTTGCACCCTTCGAGGAGGTTTTGATGAATGAATGGAACATGATTTATTGATATCTGCATTTAATGTCTGCTACAGATGTTGCACTTCTGTACTCTTAGTGGATGTTGGATTAAGAAGAGATAAATCATTATTGCTTGAAGCTCATGAGTAGAACTAGTTATAAATGGTACTTCTATCTCTTAACTATTTCTGCCTTTGTGTTAAAGTGATATTCATATTTCATTGTTTATATATTGATGCGTGAATGCCTGAGTTATCATTTGGCACTTTTGTACGATGATAGCTATTTATTTATGCTTAATTTATGAGTAGCTTATTATGCGTTATGTTTTTCACAACTGTTTCGTCTGACTTTTTATACGAAGTGGTTTATCTATATTGAATTCTTTATTCATAATAGTTGAATGATATTTATTACCGATTGTTATTTGAAATCATTTTAGATCGCATAACAGAAGGATTACACTCCGGGTTAGTGTAGACTTAGATATTTCTGCTTATTAGAATACAATTGCATGTCATTAGATGAAATTTAGAATTAGAGCATCTCACTTAGGAACTTTTAGGAAAGAAATATCGATTCTCAACACACACACACATAAATTGGGAAACTGGTCCCATATCCCCAATCGGACCCACTATACCAAACAGAAAAGGAGATGCTAACCAAGGTCCGGACCAGGTGGGTATCCCCCTTGTTGTAGACCTGATTTTTTGGGCTTCAACAACTTCCTAACATCTTGTCGAAGGTTCGACCAATAAAAATACTTTTGCAGTACTACGACTATTTTCTCTACCTCAGAATATATAGCGACCTTATTGTAGTGTGCCTTCGAAATCATCTTGGCATGCTTGCTTGAAGGAACACATAGGTGTCCCAGGTGGCATAACAGTGCATCATGGAGGTGAAAATTTTTAACTTTCTTTCTTTCCAAGAGTGTCTAGTATGTGTTGCCGAATTCTAGATCTCTCTCGTAAAGATGCGGCTATCCTGCGGTCTCATGCCCACAAAAATTTAGGATAGTGGTCGTGCCAGGATCGAAGGTCGGCTGAGGTAGTCTGTGAGATTGTTGGTGCTTCCCTTCTTGTACTTAATGTTTAAATGGAAACATTACAAGTATGTGGACCATTTCTGATGACGATTGTTATGCAACTTCCCCTGTGTCTGTATGAACCGTAAGGGTCAGTGGTTTGTGTGGATGATTGTTTCCTTTCCCATAATGTAATGTTTCCATTGTCGGTTGACATACATAATGGAATACATATCTTTTTCATAGGTGGGATACTTTCAAACTGTGTCTAAAAGTGTCTCACTATTATATGCCACAGGATGCCCCTGCTAAGTAAGAATTACACCAATAGCATAGTCGGAGGCATCTGTCTCGATCTCAAATGGTTGTTGCAGGTCTGGTAATGTGACCATTGGTGCAGAGTAGAGGTGATGCTTCAACTCGACAAACACCTTTTGTTGGGATTCAAACCAAAAGAACTTCGCTTTTTCTCCTCCCTTGGTGATTTGACTCAAAGGACAAGTGATATGAGAGAAACCTAACACAAACTTGCGGTAAAATTTGGCAAGACCTAGAAAGCTGCAGAGCTTTATTAGAGTGGTTGGGGTTGGCCAATCTTGAGTGACTTGTATCTTAGCTGTGTCCACCTACACATCCCCCTCACCAATGATGTACCCCAGATATTGAACATGGGTCATACCAAAAGTACATTTCTCTAAATTGGCACACAACTTGCATTGTCGCAGGGTTTGGAGGACCTGCCGAATATGGTGGAGGTGTTATTCCCAAATCTAGCTGAGGATCAAAATGTCATACAGATACACCACCACAAATTAGTTAGTGAAGGGTCACAAGATGTCATCCATCAGCCTCATGAAGTTTGGAGGGGCATTCATCAACCCGAAAGGCATGATCAGCCATTCAGAAAGCCCCTCCTTAGATTTGAAGGCAACCTTCCAAGGGTTTGATTGGTACCTGGTGATAACCAGATTTCAAGTCAATCTTGCTAAAATATTTGGCCCCCTTGAGCTGGTCCAGAAGGTCATCAAGTTGTCAGATTGGATACCTATTTTGGATAGTGATATTGTTCAACACCCGATAGTCAATACAGAGTCTCCAAGTCCCATCCTTATTTTGTACCAACACGATCAGGCCCCCACAAGGCGATAAACTTGGTTTGATGTGCCCTTTTTGCAATAACTCCTGAATCTGCCTCTTGATTTCATTGTTCTCTAGAACAAAACGTCGATAGAATATGATAGTGTAGAGGTACCCTTGTGGGTGAGGTGAAGATGTCCATGTACTCCTACATAACCTTGTCCATCTGTTGTTGTCATGTGAAGGAGCCCTGTTTGGAGGTCATGGCCCCAATCTTCTTCTTTTCCTGAGGGCGAATCAAAAGGAAAAAAAAATTCCGGTTTGGGAAACTTTCTTACTGCATTGCTTCGTGGTGATCAAAGAAATGGCTGTAGGCAGTGCTACCTTAGGTATCTTATACAACTTATTGCCCAAAGTAATAATACCAGTGCAAGCCATAGACTCATATAAAACATGCCACTTCCACAAGTATGGTTGGCCTAATAATACATCACAAACTTCAATATGAGAAACATCACATAGTACCTCATCTGTGAAGGGATTGATCTTGTAGGGAAGGCAACACTGTTGGATGACACATAGATCTTTCCCTTGGTGAAGCCACCCAATGGTGTACGACTGTGGGTGTGGTGTCATCGATAGGCCTAACCACTTTATGAAATCAACAGAAATGAGGTTCTTTTGGCTCCCACTATCGACAACGAACTGTAGCAAAGAACCCTTCACCCACATCTGTGAGTGGAAGAGTCTATCCCTCTCCTCTAGACCTTCAGGATCACCCTTCTGGATCTTGGTGGTCACAATGGTTGCACTAGGCTCCACATAGATAATCTACTTCCCTTTTTCATTCCCCTTATTGGTTTCTGAATTAAAGTTGGAACATGCATATGATTTGGAAGCCTTTAGGTCAACCACCAATGGTTACATAGGTTGACACTCACTTGTGTTGTGAGTGGGGCTCTTATGGAACTCACACCATTTCGTATGTCCTTTGTCTTTGTGGTGTTGTTATTTGTTTTTTCTTCGACGGGTTGTCCAAGGTCACGTTGCCTTGGCTTTGTTCTTTGTTTTGTAGTTTGGGGGCACCTTTCCCTTGCTTCGGATTCACATATCCAAAGTCTCACTTGTTTTGTTTAAATTTTGCTTGATCTTTACATTGTATCGATAGTCAGCGTCAAGTGAGGAGATGTCCAAGAACTCCATCTTGTCCTGGATGTACTTATGTAGGTATATATGGTACTTGAGTACCAAATTTTGCTCAAAATCCTTGATACTCAGCTTCGTGTTAAGGGTATGGAAAACATTTGTGAACTCCGACACTTCTTAGTCCTTTCCTTGCCGTAACATGGTCCACTTTATGTATTTACCTTCATAGCTCCTGATAGGGTAATATTGTTCCTTGATGACATCACGAAAATAATTCCAGGTGGGTGTGGCTGAAAACAATGAGGATTCCCTCTCGTCCTTTTGTTCACAGTAGGTTTCCCACTAGTCCTTGACATGTGGGGCGACTTTGAGGAGTGAAAAATTAATATTTTCCCGATTGGAAAAGTCATGAACTAAAAAATATCCTTCCAACAGATTTAACCATCTGCCTATGATTTATGCATTTATTTGACCTTCAAATATGGGAATGTCAAATTTAACTTGTACCTTAAAAGGAGTGGTGCCTCCAAAGTGGCTGCTGGATGAAGATACGTTGCTTGTGGGTAGCCACTGAAGGATCTGGGAAAACTTATTCATCATTGCGTTCCTTTGTCACTCCAGGGATTATTCGAGCAATATTTTGGAAGGATCACCTACCCCCTCATATTTCTTTTCTTCCACCATGGGAGACTGTCGGGGTTTGCGAGGTTTGTCTTGCAAAGGTTCAACAAGTTTGAGCCCTAACTCCCTATACCCAATCCTCATTAGTGACATGCAAAGAAAAACAACGAAAGAGTAGACCGCTTGGATACCACTGATCCAAACTTATGCAGGAATGAAACAAAATACATATATACACAAAAACACAGGGATGCAACAAAAATAAAAATTCATTTGATTAATATGAAAGAACTGAAATATGCTTACATACAAAAATGGAAATAAACTAGCTCAAGCAATATTAACTTATCTCTGAGAAGAGATGTGGTAGTTACATGGCTCTGAACTGTGTTACACTAAGGCTCAAAGGCCTATTTATTATTAAAAAATAATGGAAAACCCTAAACATCCAAAAACCTTACCGTAGGAGATGTAGTGCCAAAACTGTGGGCCTCGTTTGGGTAAATTGGTACATCAACTTCTCAGGGTCGTAAATTTGGAACACGATCTCTGTTTTGCTATCATAATACCTCGTTTCAAAGATATCAAAGAAGAGGCCAAAAAAAGAAATCAAAATATCAATTTAGGACTTTTTCGGTCTCCCCATTTTCCCTAAAAATGTCTTTTAGTCCCTCAAAACGACTCCGAAAGTTTAGGATCTGAAAAACTACCAAAAATAGTAAGTTGTGCTATAATTAAGGAAATTGAAAAGAAACAACAATGGGGGTCCAATTGGAATATGCAGGTGGCCACCACTATCCACCTAGATCACCAAAAAAAAAACTATATTGTCTATGGAGCTTTATAAATCCAACTCGATACAATATTTACAATGATATACACATATGCACATTTGGTCAACCAACAAATAAAAGGATACGATGCCTACATCCATAACAAGGGAGTCCAGAGGCTCACACCTCCACCCTCGAAAGTAGTGCTAGGATTCACCTCCTTCGTAGGAAGTCCAGAATCAATTGTCAAAGTCAAAGTTGTATCGAATGTCCAATGCTACAATCCTATGCCACTTGTTCTCTCAGTGAACAGTTACTGACTCATTTTTTCCAGGCACACTCCCAATGTGCATTTGATTCCATCTGGCAATGCTAATGAACAAAACAAATACATCTTCATCCTTCCCTTCTCTACTATACAATCCCTCGGGAAATTCAGTCACCCCTTTCCATGCAGTCACTCACCTTCCAAGTTCCCTGACATCCCCATTCCGGGAAATCCATCCCTTGGCAAGGGTTCCTTGCATTGGAAGGTAAAAAAACCAAGTCATATACCTGCCTCAAAACCATCATACCAATCATAGCATGCTCATGGAAAACAATGGATATTATTGGGTACTAGTGTCCCACAATGGCCCTACTCCTTAAGTGCTTTACCAACATACTGTTTCCTGTTCCAATTCCTTTTTCTACTACTGCTAATCCTTGTAGTCTGTTTCAACCACCCCAATTGAGCATTTTCGTGCTTTCCTGTACCAAGCACATAATTGTAATTAGACTAAATAGGAATTGAAATCAATTCAAATAATACCTCATTGGTGGCCCGTCAATAAGATACACTTGCAATTCTATTTACTTCATGTCACAACAAGTCAAACTAGCTCTTTTGAACAATTTATCATGTATAAACATATCCCATCTAGTTAGCTCAAAACACAACCATCATAATCAAGATCATATATCACATGTAACCATCATAAATTAGAGTCATAGATCACATGCATTATTAAAAACTGATATAAAACACTAATACTTATCTTTCCATGATTCTTTTCTTCTGCCTTTGGTCTTTGTCCTTTTTGTACACACACTGAATTGATTACCAAACTGACGAGCACCCAATGCCTTTTCTTTAAGAAACAAGAGAATCTAGAGACTAAACCGCCTCCTCCCTCAATATTAGCAACAAGGGTATCTTCAGACTAAACCGCCTCAACCCCCAATATCAACAATAAGGGCATCTAGAGACTAAATTGCCTCAACCCTCAATAGAAAAAACAAGGGCCTAGACAATCCCATACATGCTTGTCCCATCACACTGTACAATGTATACACATACAAAGTATACAATGCAACACATACACCTACACCCAGTGTACAATGCAATACATACACCTACACTTGGTGTACAACACAACACATACACCTACACCTAGTGTACAACACAACACATACACTTACACCTAGTGTACAACACAACACATATACCTACACCTGGTGTACAAAACCACACATACACCTACACCCAGTGTACAACAATAATATATATACGCACACACCATATAATACCATGAATACACGTCGCAATACAATGACTACATAATACTTGTAACACCATACCAAATATACACAACACAACATGTACGATGTGTACACATTACCACATGTATAACAATACCATATGTCGAGTTCTTGTTTTTGTGACTGCTTCATATTGCAATATGATATTTCCTTCCTCATCAAGTTCTGACAGTATTGTTGAACTATGAGCTTGTCACATATAACCTTATTTAAGCATGAACATGGAAAATTGGATGCACTCAGGAAGATGCAGAAATCTCCAATTTGTATGCCACAATACGAATCTTTTGCAACACCTTGTAAGGACCATAATACTTTGGCGATAATTTATTATCCTCCTTAGCTTACTTGAGGGGCATTTTTTTTATATGGTTGTAGAGGTAAAATTACTCAGTCACCTACATCAAAACTTCTTTTACTGTGATGTTTATCTACTTGTTTTTTCATTCTATTCTACACCAAAGTGAGGTTATCCTTTAAGATTTGGAGATTTTTTTTTTATGCTTGATGTGATCTTCCACTGCTTGAACCTTAGAATGATTGTCCAAGACTTTTTGGAGATATGGAAAAATAGATGATTTTGATGTTTGAACCTCTAGTGAACATAATTGTGTAATTACATCTTGTTTATATTTATTTAGAACCTTTGTAATGCCATTAGAGCTAATTATATTTCCTTGTTTCCCTGTGATACCCCTTAGTTCAACTTCCTTTCCTTTCCAAAAGACATTCAAGATTTTTTTTTGAAAATTAAAAGGTATTGTACCTAATGAGCCCCAAAAATGGATAATTATATGGGCTCATTCAGCCTCCTAATTCAACTTAATCCACCATTATCATTAGTTTATTGCATGTTTTTGATTATATTTATGCTAATAGAGTGAATTGGGTTAGTTATTATGCCAATAAGTCTAATGGGTGCTTTGTGCAGTGTTTTGGTCAATTTTGAGACAAAATCAAAGGTTTTAATGAGCACTTGGCAGCGAAATTCGTGGAAGAACAAGGGAGAGGATTTGTAGGAAGGTGCCCCCTTCATTTATGGGCCATTACCTCGAATTCTCCACCATCAGCTCAGAGTTCAAGGGCCACCAAATCGCTTATCACAAGGGCAGCCAAGTAAGGGCTAGTAAAGTTGTTGTTAACTACAAGTTTTGGCAGTCGAGTCCCTAAAGTTTAGGAGGACTGTTGGGATCCTCAATTTGTATACATAAGAAGGCTTAGGGCCTCATTTCAGTTATCCACTTTGTAGGCAGAAGTTAGCTAGTTTGTAGTTCGGTTTTTAGTCATTTTTTAGGCAGTAGTTTAGCTCTGCATTTCAGCACATTTTCAAGTTTTCCTTGTGGATAGCTTTTGGAATGTAACTATTCTTTTGATCAATAAAGATGAATACAACTTTGCACAAGCTCTAATATCTCTTAGGAGGCTGTAGCTCTTAGGGTTGGGCCCATCTCAAGTGCCCAGTACCTCCTTTGTTTACTTTCATGTGTCTTTGTTGCATTCTTAGAATGAAATCTGCTATTTAGATTTAAATCTTGTTTTGTTATTTAGGTTGCTTTTGATGATTAAAAAGGCTTTTCATGTTCAGATTGATTTGATAGGTTAATAACAGAGAAGATCTTCAGAAAAAAGCCATCAAGCACTTTGGATCTCACCTCTCCCTCAGTGGAATCATGAGCTGGGACCAATGTGACTTTGTTGCCACCAAAAACACTATCTTTGCTTTACCATGCAATTATTAGTGTTATAATTTCATTTTCCGAAGTTGATATCAGTTGTGGTTGAATTCTTAGGTTCATGATTGCTCAGTTGCATAGTTACTTCATACGATTTCGTTGCAAATAGACTTCTGTTCATTTCCTTTGCTGTTATCTAAGTCAGATTAGGTCAAAGTAATTAGGTTCTTGATTTTCCAAGTCTTCATTTGTCAAATTCGAAAAATAACTTGTAGAGCACCTGTAATACATCTCCATCCACCTTTACTGCATCAATCCCATCTGCTCCATCCTCCAACCTGGATTCTTGCCTCACGTTTTCCATTTGCTCACTTTGCCCTAATTCCCATATTTTTGTGCAACATTGCTCCACTCCGCCTTGAACAATCCAACCATCCTCGCCACTATTCAGCTCCATTCCCCAAGGCCTGGACCTCCTCACACCATTATCTCACCTCCATACCCATTCCTTCATCTTTCTCCCTCCATCCATCCTCCAAAATCCCATTTCCGAACATCCTGTAGAAAATTACAGACATCCTGTAGAAATTCCAGAACATCC
Organism: Pinus taeda; assembly: GCA_000404065.3. Taxonomy (NCBI): domain Eukaryota; kingdom Viridiplantae; phylum Streptophyta; class Pinopsida; order Pinales; family Pinaceae; genus Pinus; species Pinus taeda. The sequence continues at coordinate 143,399 of APFE030394355.1, forward strand.
TGTAGAACCCCTGCAGACTTCTTGTAGAAGCTCACAAAAGCGATTTCTTGAAAGCAAAACTCTGTGAAACTCTCTGGAAGGGTGTTAGGGACCCCTTAGGCCCTCTTCGAACCTTCCCAACCTCCTTCAAGCATTTTCTCTCACCAATCCACCTTTGCACAGTCAAAACAGTGAAAGCACATGCATGATAATTCTGACAACTTATTCAAAATACAAAAAGATGTTTTGTTCAGATAGTGATAACTTAGACACATGCATTTTAC
>APFE030394355.1:144114-165469 GCA_000404065.3 Pinus taeda
TCCTCTTCCCAATCTATGTAAATTAATTTCTTCTTAGCACACTTATGACCTTTAGTGTATTTTCTATCACAACTATAACAAAGCCCTTTTTCTCTTTTTTCTTCCAATAGTTGTGGTGTCAACCTTGTAGTTTGTGGAAGGCTAGGAGCAACAACACTTCCATATTTATAGTTGTGAGTGGTAGGATTCCTTGTTTCCATAATTTTTCTTTCAAATTTTCCTTCCAACCCGGATGCCTTCTCCAATGAATTAGGTTCCCAAAGGTGAATCTTATGTTGGATGTTATCCTTTAAATTCCCTATGAAGAAATCAATCCTATGCTCCTCTAGAATACAACTTACCCTTATATTCAATTATTGGAAGTCCTCAATGTGCTTCACCATTGAACCCTTTTGTTTAATATTTATCAATTGGCTAAATAAGGTGTTGCTCTTTGTATCCTCATAATGTGCTATCATTTCCTCCATAAAAAATGATGAAGTGACAATTTTTTTATGAGAGAAATCCCATCGTTACCATACAAACTAATTACGTTCTAAATATAAAGTTTCTATACGTACCTTTTGTGTGTTTTGAAAGAGAAATAACACTGGAATTCATGTGGAACTTGAATGACAAGATGACAATGGAAAATAAATTACAAGTTCAAGTGAATGAGGAGGCTATAGTTGAGGTTATAGGGATAAGAATAGAAGGAGAGAAGTGGTATGAACCACATAATTCACTACAAAATGCATTTATGCTATTTTTAGATTATGGAGAAGAACTAGTGAATAAGGGGAAGGGATACACTCCCAATTCGTTCTTAGAACCATGAAAGGAGTTGGCAAATATTGCTCAAAAATATATTACATTTGATGCAAGATTCGATGTGGTTCTAGGTCACCACCTTAAGATGATGGCACATTTGAGATTAAAGACACCTCTAAACATTCCCTTTTTCCTGAAATTATTTTTTCATGAGACTGCACTTAGGGTTAGAAAATCTAAATAGCTTTCTATAGTTGTAAGCCACCATGGATTAATTAGGTTTCTAGTTATAATGAGTTTATGACAAACCCAACAAACTTGGGAGAATTTTATTGGGGCAAATTAAGAACCCATGAATGAAAATAATAATAATGAAGAATATCTTCCAAAATATGTCCGAGAGAACACCAAAGCTATTGTAGGTGGTGAAAATATTGAAATAAGAAATGGAGGTGAAATCCTGAAGCTGATACTAGTAGTGAAAACCCTAAAAACATAGTTAGAAATGAGAACCTTGAAGGTCTAATTGGGAGTGAAAATTCTGAAGTGACACCTAGAAATGAGAACGTTGCAGTTACAAAAGAGGAAGAGAATTTTGAAGTTCATACTGTAAAATACGATGAGGAAAATTTGGAAGAAGTGGGAAAATAAAATTTTGTAGCACTGGAAGAGAGAATTCTGTAGCATTGGAAGAGAAAATTCCATCTATACAAGAATCACCCCATTGTGACACTCTTCACTCTAACACTCTTCAAATTGAAGCCATGCACTCATAATTTCTTCACTCTAGGACTATCCATTCTAAAAAAATATGTGTAGAAATTCCTCAACCTGAATTTTTTGAGTTGGAATGTGTAGTGCTTGAATGTACTCCACCAAAATAGTTTGAGAAACCTAGTAAGAAAGAGAAGAAAATTTCGTTTTTCATGGCCACCTTACCTAGAGGAAGAGGAAAGTAAACTAAATTGTCTAAATTGCACGGATAATAGAGCTCCTCTCCTTTGATATATCTAGGAAGGTTGATAATTTTTATGAGTGAAATAGATTTAACTAAGGAGACATTGGTTGAAAAAGGATAAACTTGTCTAGATCAAGTTACATAGGAACAACTGGAAACAATGTTGGCTTTGGATAAATTAGGAAAGTAAGAAATAACCTTGGGACTACAATATAAAGGAGAAGAGGTGCAAGACCTTAAAGAAGTCCATAAATCTCATGAAAAATACCTAGACCAAGCTTCTGAGGATGTCGAAGATGCATAGATATTAATGGAGACAAATTTAGATTAATAAGGGCCTAATGTAGAAGTCGTGCAAGCATTAGAGAAGGTAGAAGATTTATTGGAATCTATGGATATGGAGGAGGGAACAATTATTGTTATGTAAAAAAATCACAAAATAGAAGAAGAGATAGATCAACGACTTCAAAATTAGCCTCTTCGAGGGGGAAACCTCCTTTACATTACACAAATGAACAATTCTTGGATGATTCAAATGAAAAAAACTCTTTTCTATATATAGGAGTCTAAGGGGTCACAATATAATCAGAGCCGACATTATAATAATAATGTAAGGGCACAAAAATAAAAATAGTGGGCTTCTATGGGGCACAATAATAATAATATGGGGACTACATGGGCACACCAATAACAATAAGGGGGATACACTACCAATAACAATGAGGGAATACACTAGCATTATAGGAACCTAACATGCCCCTCTCCTTCAAAAAAGTGTTGTCCTCAACACTTGAGTAGTTATAGATGCTTCTGTATAAAATTATCATCCTCCCATGTGGAATCTTCAATGGGTAAGTTCTTCCACTTGATGAGATACTATGAAATTGATCGATTTCGTAGCTGTCGAGTTCTTGTTTTTGTGACTGCTTCATATTCCAATATGACCTTTCCTTCCTTATCAAGTTCTGAAAATATTGTTGAACTGTGAGCTTGTCACATATAACCTTACTTAAGCATGAACATGGAAAATTGGGTGCACTCAAGAAGGTGCAGAAATCTCCAATTTGTATGCCACAATACGAATCTTTTGCAATACCTTGTAAGGACAATAATACTTTGGCGATAGTTTATTATCCTCCTTAGCTTACTTGAAGGGAATTTGTTTATATGGTTGTAGAGGTAAAAATACTTAGTCACCTACATCAAAACTTCTTTCACTGTGATGCTTATCTACTTGTTGTTTCATTCTATTTTGTGTCGGAGTGAGGTTATCCTTTAAGATTTGGAGAATTTTTTTTGATGCTTGATGTGATCTTCCACTGCTTGAACCTTATAATTTTTGTCCAAGGCTTTTTGGAGATATGGAGAAATAGATGATTTCGATGTTTGAACCTCTGGTGAACATAATTGTGTAATTACGTCTTATTTATATTTATTTAGAACCTTTTTCATGCCATTAGAGTTGATTATATTTCCTGGTTTCCCTGCGATACCCCTTAGTTCAACTTCCTTTCCTTTCCAAAAGACATTCAAGATTTTTTTTTGAAAATTAAAAGCTATCATACCCAAAGATTGTAACCATTGGACTCCTAGTACAACATCAGCACAACCCATTGGAATGGAAAGCATTGGACTACTCAATACATATTCTTGAATGGATAGCTTGATATTATGGCACTTTCCAGAGAAATTTATGGTTCCTCCATTTGCAACCATAACTTACAATGAATAACATTATGGGTACTACCCGAATCAATCAACACTATTGCCTTTTTCTTCTTCATATGTCCTTCTATCTTGATAGTTTGAGGAGTGGTAATTCCCACCAATGCATTACAAGATATGGTCGAATTTATTTCTTATTTTTCTGGGGTTGGTTCCTGGTGTATATCCTCTTCTTTTGAAGTTTCTTGTTCCTTTTCTTCTTCCTCTTCCCAATCTATGTAAATTAATTTCTTCTTAGCACACTTATGACCTTTAGTGTATTTTTTTATCACAAATATAACAAAGCCCTTTCTCTCTTTTTTCTTCCAATTGTTGTGGTGTCAACCTTGTAGTTTGTGGAAGGCTAGGAGCAACAACACTTCCATATTTATAGTTGTGAGTGGTAGGCTTCCTTGTTTCCATAATTTTTCTTTCAAATTTTCCTTCCAACCTGGATGCTTTCTCCAATGAATTAGGTTCCCAAAGTTGAACCTCATGTTGGATGTTATCCTTTAAATTCCCTATGAAGACATCAATCCTATGCTCCTCTAGAATATCACTTACCATTATATTCAATTATTGGAAGTCCTCAATGTGCTCCACCATTGAACCCTTTTGTTTAAGATTTATAAATTGGCTAAATAAGGCGTTGCTCTTTGTATCCTCATAATGTGCTATCATTTCCTCCATAAAAAATGACCAAGTGACAATTTTTTTATGAGAGAAAAGCCATCGATACCATACAAACTGATTGGGTTCTAAATATAAAGTTTCAATATGTACCTTTTGCGTGTTTTTCACATTATGGAGATCAAAATATTGCTCCATTTGTAGTATCCATGTTACGGGATCCTTGCCATCAAAATTACTCATATCGATATTGGAAATATGTTGGGTCTTCAGTCCAACATTAGAGTCTATGAAATCATGATTAACATTTTTTTTGTTCTCATCATGAGTTTCCTCTGTGACCTTTTTTCCATTAGGAAGCCTTTCTTGTAGCAACTTTGTCAAACCTTCCTTCAATCCTTGCTTGTCTTTCTTCAAATCTTCCATGTTTCCTTTCAGCTTTGCTTTTATACAACTGATCTTAGCTTCCATTCCATTCTTAAAAAAATCCATCTTAACTTCCATTTCATTCTTCAAACCATCCATCTTAGCTTCTATTACTTTTTGTGAGAGCAAAATGTTTTGGACTTGGTTTCGTGATTTTGATATATCATGTTGCATTTCTTCCTATTCTTCATATGTCATAGAAGGTATATATGGTTGATTACTAGGTGGGTCCATTCTCTTTCTTCGAGGAATTTCAAAATCAAACAATGATATCTATGATTCACTATTCCCTTTGAATCACTTCAAACTATTTTTTCAAACAAAAGTTATGCAATTTTAAAAAAAAGTACACACTTGGTTTTTTGCTTTAGGAGTTCGATCTTGGAACAATTGTAACTATGTAATTTTCGATATACAAGTTCTAATTTTATTTTATTTTATTTTATTTTTTTTCTGTCGTTGTTGTTTTTTTTTGTTGTATCTCTCTAAGTCCTCTTTCTAACCCCATAAGTCTTATTGAGATTGTATTCTTCAAGAAAGAGTTATGCGAAATCTCCCATGATGACCTGATTATGGATTGGTTCAGTAGATCGAAGTTGTACGAGATGTCATCTGTCACTATTTCAACCTTAAACCCTAAAATTTCTACAAAAAACCCTACAGTTTGTTCACTTTTTACATAATTCAAATATGATTCCTGAAATGAAATTTATGACGGTTTTCCCTAGGTCACCTGTTTGAGACAGAATTATGGAGCCCACAAAATCATAATTTCCTCATAGCATATATATGAAAATTTAGCTCATCAAGATATGAAATTTTGACATGAAGATATTGGTGATTTCTGATCCACATGGTAAAAATTTTAGCTTCTAAAGTCTCATAGAAAAATAGTTATGACAATTTTCCCTAGGTCACCTGTTTGAGACAAAATTCTGGAGCCTGTAAAAACCTTAAATTCCTCATAACATATCTCCGAAAATATAGAGAAAAAAGATATCAAAATTTTATATGAATTTTTATGAGATTTCATCTCCATGTGGTAAATATTTCAGCTTCTGAAGCTTCGTAGAAAGAAAGTTATAGCGAAAATATTAAGATGTCTTGTTTGAAGAAGCAAAAACCTAGAATCCCAAGCTCTGATACCAAATGTTATGCAACTAGCTCAAAAAATATAAGAAGAGATAGATAACGACTTCAAACTGAGCTCTTCGAGGGGAAAATCATTTACATTACACAAACAAACAATTCTTGGATGATTCAAATGAAAAAACTTCCTTTCTATATATAGGAGTCTAAGGGGTCACAATATAATCAGAACCGACATAACAATAATAATGTGAGGGCACAACAATAACAATAGTGGGCTTCTATGGGGAACAATAATAATAATATGGGGAATATATGGGCACAAAAATAACAATATGGGGGCTACATTGGCAATAAAAATTAGGGAATACACTAGTATTATAGGGACCTAACAACTATAGTGACTCAAGGAGATCTCGTTGATTCCTCAGTCAATATGGCTTAGAAATTTCTAGCTAAGTTTTCAGCAATGGTAGCCGAGGTTCCTTCCATTTTCTCTCTAACTACCACAATTCATGAACCCTCTGTTGACTTTGTGACCACTCTAGTCCAGGAAATCTTAGTTGACTTTGCAACTACTATAGTTCAAGAACCTTCTATTGAATCCCTAGTTGATACAATTCAAGAACCGTCTGTTGACTCCCCAGTCATTATAGCTCAAGAACATCCCATTGATTCTTCAAAAATCACAACATAGGAATCCTTAGTTGATATTTCCATCGCTATTGATCAGAAGCCATCTATTGATTATTTAGTTGTTATAACTCAAAAATCTTCGACTAATTTTCTAGATGTCGAAACTCAAGAATCCCTTGTTCATTGTCCAACAACAAAGTTTACATTCCTTTTACTGCTCCTCCAATAATCCCCTCTCAAAGTAGTAAATGAAAAAATGAAATTCCATAGGTCACGAGGGACAAACAATGAAACATTTAGAAGAATTTTTAACTTGAAATAGGAAAACGCCACCCTATAAAGAGGATATATGAGTTGGAAAGACAACTAGTAGCTGGAAAACATCCTCACATTGGTCAAAATAGGAAATATGTGAGGAAACCTAGGCCCATTAAGAAAATGAAAGTTTATGAATATTAGATAATAGAAACATAGACTAAAGAAGCAATTCTAATAGAAAAAGGAGTAAAAACAAACATTGTGCCTCCTATTCTCCCCTGATCTTGGAAGTTGAAATGTAGACATTAAGGAAAATTGTAACTAAGAACCAAAGAGAGACAATTACTCAAGATGAACATTTGAAACTACTAAAATATTTGTATGCATTGACTAATGTGGAGATAGAAATGATCATAGAATTGAGTGTTTCCGAAAAGAAGATTCAAAAGGTTCAAGAACGAGTTCATAAATTGATCTAGGAGAAAAATGAAATTTGTTCCATGAATCCAGATGTCATGGCTTGCATGAATCCATGATATAATTATGCCTTATTTTTAGTGGAAAAATACTTGATGGTTAAGATCCAAGCTGTACAACATGGTTTCTATTATGAGTTAGTTGATTTTTGGATTTTATAATATTTTTCCATAAGCAGAATGAACACATAGAATATGTTTTATGTGAACTTTATATGCATAATTTTCTGCTGATGTAGTAAAGGCATGAAAATGTCATGCCCTTTTTTAGAAGCATTCAAATCCAAGCCTTTATATCCTTCACTCAGAACTAGATAAAATGGAAAAAGGCTTGTAGTACCTTTGAATAAAATGAGACAAATTGTGAGCTATGGGTTAGAGGAGAACCTAAGAATGAATTCACTACATTTCATAAGCATACATTTTTTGCTAGAAAGTTGAATGTTTTCTTTGCACTCAAAATCCATATAAGAGTATTGATCTCTGGGTTTGAGTGTTTCAAGAACATCAAATAAAATGTAGTCAAAAGGGCTAAAATGAGATGGACAAAATCTTCACGAGAAAGTTAAGAATAGGGAACTCTTTGGAATTTTTACCTTTCAACAAGATTTTTCTCGAGTCCATTCTTATACTGCAATTGTGATGGAAGTAGGGGTCAACTGGATGGGATGTAGGTAAAATTTCCCCATGATTTGGTGTCCTCTACCATATTATGAGTCTAATCATGAGTTGTCTCAATATGGTGAGTATTTGGCTTTCCAAGAAGTTAAGCATAGGGTTGGATTCAGACACATGGGGCAGGGATCTATTGGAAATGTGCTGTAATTATGGAAAATATGATTGATGGAAAAGTAAATAACAAAGGTGTCATAGGAAAAGGTAAGGGAAATGGAAAAGGGTGCATGGTAAAGGAAATTATAATTTGCAGATACTTTAGAGTGAATTATGGAGCAACATATTAACTCAGGTGCAGGTGCAAGTCATCCAGATGGATAGAGTTGTGAAAGAGCTTTCCAATGGTATATAAAAGTCCTAAAAAGGCCTCCTTGATCATAAGATAAATCCAGTAAAAATTTGTTGACCCTGAGGCCTCCATAACATATTTAGCATAGGTTGGATGAGCTTTGGAACACATCCAAAGTTGGTATAAATACCAAACTCAACAGAGATGGTGGTAGAGCCTCTATCCAAAGCTTCGGGATGAGATAGAGAGACAACACGGCAGCAAAGAGCCTTCCCATAAGTCAGAGGAGGAGCCCATTGTATAGGTTGGCCCAACGGACATACCTTGGAGGGTTCAACCTAGAGATTACAATTGCGGCATAAAGTCTAAAGTGCCAGGAGGAAAGCATTGAGCTACGTGGCAGCTTTCTGGGGGCATTGGAGATAGTCTGTTAGACGAGCTTTGTGGTCCCAAAAGTGGTTTTCCTGCATAGTCCATCACACAGATCAATGATGGAGAGCTACTCTAGGGGTACCCCTCCCAAAACCACAATCCTCTTAGGATTGGTGCCATAGACTAAGGGCTTGGACTCGATGGTTTTTAGAAAAATGAAATAACAAAGGAAATGGTTACAAAGCAAGGGCTCAGAGGACCTTTTCTCTCTCCTCTAGGAAGACATGTTGTAGCTCATGATTGGCCAAGACAATGCCAGAGGACGATGTCAACATGGACACGTGGCACACATATTTGAGTTTTTTAGGTACCTAAAGGGGCCATTTTCATGTGACATATGTCACCACTGAGAGTCAACAATGATGTCATGGTGACGACATCCCAAAAAAATAAGCCCGAAAGATTTAAAATAGAGCACAAGAGGTTTGTCCAAGTGGCGGGTTTTGGGACATGTCGAGGTCCTATTGACATTAGTGACATCTAATTAAAAGGCACTGGGAGGACCCTCGAGACAACTCATGCCATAGACATTTCCTTGACGGGTTTGTTAAATGAATTTTATGGCAGCGTCAGGTAGAAGGGATCGGGCCATGGAAGTAGAGTGACAACCAATGAATAGAGGGATGGGAGGACCCTATCAACCAGCTCATCCTGATGGATTTAGTCCTATAAGCTCAATAATGAGTCATAAAGAGTATGTGTCAGGATACCAGGGGTTACAGGCTAAGCGTTCGCACTAGCCCATATGCCACATACAAGACCAGGGGAATGACGACAATGGAAAGAGGGCCCAACCTCAGATCTTAGAATCTCGTAACTATTAAATAATTTTAATGAGATAGAAAATGGCACTAGCCTTCGGGATAATTGTTTGTTGCCTCGAGTAGAGGTGTGACCAACAACGCATAGCCATTAACAAAAGGTTTTGGCAACACTGTTAATGGGATGCCTTTTGGCTCTGGATGGATGAGTCGGTAACTGTGACTTTGTAATCTGAGACAATACATTTTCTAAGAGCTGTGGTTCAAGGAAACAAGGACCATGACATGCAGGAGGAATTTAATAGATCTTGTTGTGAAACAAAATAGCCATCCCTAAGGCTCATTGCAAGTTACGATGAATTAAATGAAAAGATGGCGTGTTGTAGTGTTCTTCTCTAGTCATATGAGCCTTAAAGAGTAATGAAGGAGAGCCGTGCTATGAATACATGAACATATTAATGGAGGATCTCTTTGAGTCTACATGTTGACTAATATTTAATTCTTTGTATGAAAATCACTCAAGTGCCCATTCGCAGAAATAATTCAGTTGCAATGTTTGAGAAGTAGTACATAAGAGAGAGATAATGCTGTCAATGCATAGTTGGATTGAGATTAATTTTTGGTATGAGAGAAACACATAGGTGTCCATTCTTATGTTTAATGCAACTGTAATGGTCAGGTAATTTGATGTAACAATGACATGGAGATCATGGTGAGTATGCCCTTGGGCAAAACGAGATTGACTATAGAGATAACATCGATAATTGTGTAATAGTGAAACAAAACAAAGGATTGCAATGGAGCAATGTGGTGAAGGGGAGAGGGTTGATGAGTGTAGTTTGGTGAATGTGCAAGGGAGAAGGTGATTTGGCCAAGTGTGTAACAAAGATACAGTGAATCAAAGGGAAGTGAAAAAACATGGCTGAGCAATAGTGAGCATAGTTTAAAGGAGAACTGCACAACTAAAGGAAAAGAGCTGGTATTAAGTTAGATCAGATTTGTATTTATGTGTAAATGTATTAGCCTCTGTTTTCTCTTTGAAAATTGTATGAAAAGTAGAACATTGGATAGGGCAGGTAGTGGCCTTCATTCAAAAGAGGTTGGTGCCTCTAGGAAAGTTGGGGCTTGATATTTGAAGGGGGTTGGTGCCAACTGTGAGTGGATGCCCACAAATAAACTGATGTAATTGAGTAGGTGCTTAATTTACATTATAAAAACAAACATATTGGTGTTTTTATCCCTTTGGGTTTCCATGTAAAAATCTCTAGGTCAATATGTTTGTGCTGATCATTTGATGGAGTGTGTGTACATGTGAATGGATTATCTTGTTGATACTTAGTAATATATTATGAATACACTCTCAAGTAACTGACAATAGTGAAAATAAAGAAAGGCTTGTGTTTAAAATTAGCAAAAGCTCTATATTAATGATTTAGCCCCCCTAGTAATTGCTTATTCCAACAATTGGTATCAGAGAAAGGTTCCTTTAGGAATAGTCTAACCACTGGAAGTTAGATTCAAAAGGAATTATGTCTAGGCAAGAGAGTCAAGATGCATAATCAAGCAAGATACTGGTCTTTGATGGGACAAACTATGCCTTTTGGAAAGTTAGGATGCAAGATTATCTTATGTCCCTAGGAGGAGATGTTTGGAGCTCTGTACTAGTATATTATGATGTCCCTGATGTCCCTTCGGTAAAAAATTATATGGAAATAATTCTAAAGCCAAGAATTCCATTCTCTTTGGCCTTAGTCAATCTGAACTTGTAAAGGTTATGCACTGTAAGTCTTCCAAGGAAGTGTGGGTGAATCTCAATCAGATTAATGAATGAGATGATAAAGTCAAGTAGACAAAACTTCAAACCTTCAGAATGAGGTTCGAAAGCTTAAAAATGAGTGAAGAAGAAATCATAGCAGAATAATTCCTCAAAGTTGATGAGGTAGGTAAACAATATGATAAGAGGACTTCGCTAAGAAGTCAAATAAGATATAATTGTTCAAAAGGTCTTAATATATATACCCATGAGATTCAATGCCAAAATATTTGCCATTAAAGAGATGACTGATTTAAAGAATCTCAAGATGGATGAAATGCTTGGTACTTTCACCACTTGTGAGATGAGAGTAGGAAAAGAGAAGTCTAAACCCAAGGAGGAAGCGTTCAAAGTGTTCAAGAAAGCCAAGAAGCACATATACCATCAAGATTTCACCAGCTACAAATCTGATCAAGAGCTAGCTCAATTTGCAAGGAAACTAAAGCGTGGCTCAAGAAAGTATAAAGAGAAACTTCCATTTAAATTCTTTGACTGTCGGAGAGTTGGACATTTTTTGTCCAAATTCCCTTACAAAGAAGGGACAAAAAAAGAAGATGATAAAAAGTTTAGAAACAAATCTAAAAGACATCAAAAGAATAAGTTCTTTAAGAAAAAGGGTCTCTACTACAAAGAGGACAACTCAACACCATAATCATATAGAAAAAATATTCAGAAGATGATTCAAATGAGTATTTACTCATAGAATTTGGAGCAAAATCCAACAAACAAAATATTACTTACTCTGAAGAGGAAGAGGAAGAAGTAGGAGTACTGGAATTTTAATGGGAACTCATCAGTGCTCTTGACGAGTTAAACAAGGTTAGGAAAAATAACAGGAAGCTAAAATAATAGTCATAGAATGCTAAAGAAGGTATATACAACTCAGACGATGAGGAATTTGTTTATCAAAAGGAAAAAATTGAATAAGCTTTTAAAGCAAAATAGTTTAGCTCATCTACTAGAAGAAAAACAAGGAACCTGTGAGAAGCTAGAAGAAGAGAACACACATCTAAAGCAGAAGTTGTTCAAGGTAAAAAGGGAAATGATCTCAAGAACATGCAAAGATTAAATTCTATCCTTGAAAGTCAAATTAGAAGAAGAAAAATGAAAAGAGGAAGTTCTCAATGATTTGATTCATGAATGGGAAGAAAAATGTCAGAGTCTCGTGGTAGAGGTCATCTCTTTGAGAAACAATCTTGAAAGATTAGAGACCGAGAAGGGTATAAATGAAAAGTTTGTAGAAGGAACAAGAAATATAGATCAGATTCTAAACAATCAAAAGTCTTTAAGAAATAAAACAGGCTTGGGATAATTTAGACCACATCAATCGTCTATGGGAAAGATGGACTTCATGCCTGCAGGATTTGAGGAACCTGAAAACTATGGAAAAATGCATCAAGAAAGAATCAATGAAGACAAAAAGGTAGCAAGCCAAATAGGATCCCATCACTAGAATAATAAATCCGACCATCCCAAGGAGCCATACCAACAAAGAATGAATAAATCAGCAAGATAACATAGGTACCTTCATGCACAAACTCATGAAATTTCAAACTTCATGTACTCTTCTTTATTTTATTGTCATTGTTATAAATGTCACACATTTGACATAAGGTTGTTGATTGTAGAAGGATCAAATTTGAAAGAGATTAAAATTTGACGTACAATAAGTATCAAAATTTTAGATCTCAAAACTCTCCTCTTAGAGATCGAAATTCATTCTCTCCCATAATGAATGATATGGAATGCTTCAAATGTAATAGTTTTAGGCACAAGGTGAGTGAATATATAAGTAGATTTGAGTACCCATCTAAATCCTATTACACCTAGAAGCCAAATTTTTGAAAGGATGAGGAGAAATGGAAACGAAAATCTAGAAAGAGCATTGAATGTAAAATTGCTCTTTCGACACATAATCAAGAAAATAGATGGTATGTAGACATTGGTTGTTCCAAGAATATGATTGTGGATAAGAGAAAATTACTTTTTCTAAAAGAAAAGGAAAGAGGGAAAAATGTCACTTTCAACAACAATGCCTCAACACGAATTGAGGGTAAGGGAATAATATGTATTGATGAAAAGACTAAAGAATCAAATGTGCTATATGTAGAATATCTCAAGCACAACTTGCTTAGTGTAGGCCATGTGCATGATAATGGCTATAATGTGACTTTTCGATCCAAATATTATGAGATTCAACATGAAAATAATGGAAATCTAGTGGGAAAGGTAGTCAGAACTCAAAATAGTGTATATGTGTTTTAGTACTCTACAGTAAGGTACTATCTGAGAAAGACAAATGAAACTTGGTTATGGCACATGAGACTTGGTCATATGAATTTTGATAGTCTAATAAGATTAAACAAGTTGGGAGATGTGAGAGGATTGCCAAGACTATCAAGGCCTAATAATTCAATCTACAAATCATGTCAATTTGATAAGTAGACTAGGACCCATTTCAAGACAAAATAATTCTCTTCATCTAGACCACTGGAGCTAATTCACACAGATATCTGCAGCCTAACTAGAGAAAAAATCCCAAGAGGAGAGAGGTATTTTTTGCTGCTTATTGATGATTTTACCAGGGCCACTTCAATCACTCTCTTAATAGAAAAATCAAAAGAGTTTAAACATTTTAAAAAGTTTTAAGCTTAGGTGGAAAATGAGAAATATCTAAAGACCAAATGATTAAGATTAGACAGAGGAGGAGAATGCACTTCAAGAGAGTTTGAAGAATTATGAGTAGAACAGGTCATAATAGGTAGTATTCTATAGACATAATAACAACAAAATGGAGTAGTTGAGAGAAAGAACAAAACAATCTAGGAGACGGCCAGAGGTATGATGGATGAAGTATATATATCTCACACCTTTTAGGGAGAAGCAACACAAGCAACAATGTACCTATCAAAAAGAACACAACTTAGGCCTAATAGTGATAAAACTCCCTATGAGTTGTGGATGGGAAGACCTGCATGAGTAAAACACTATAAGGTATTTGGGAGAAAATTATTTGTCAAAAGGAATGATAAAAATACTAGAAGGTTTGATTCACATGATGATGAGGTTATATTTCTCGGATACTCTACTCGAAGAAAAGGATTCCTGTGTTACAACAAGAGGAAAAAAAGGGTTGAGGACCGCATTAATGTAGCAGTGGATGAAGGAGCTCCACAATTTGAACCCTCCAAAGGAAACATTAACTCAAATGGAGAAGAGAGATCAACCATCAGGTCCTTAGACCATGAAAAAACGAATTCAGATATGAAGACATAGAAATGAATATAACTCCAAGGCCCAAAACACCATCCAAGTACGTACCAAAAGAACATCCTCAGAGTTAAATTATAAGAGATAAAAAACTTGGTGTTCAGATTTAGGAGAAAATTTGTTGGCAGTCCAAGTTGTGCAAATATTGCTTTGCTATCTCAGGTTGAGCCTAAGAATATCAGTCAGGAAAGTGAAGAAAACTTTTGGGTGAGGGTTATGAATAAAGAACTTGAGCAAATTGAGAAGAATGACACTTGGGAGTTTTTCCCAAGACCCAAAGAGAAAAATGTCAGAGGCATAAAATGGGTCTTCAAAAATAAGCTAAATGAGTGGGGTCAAGTAATTAGGAACAAGGCTCAACTAGTCTGCAAAGGGTATGCCTAGATAGAGGGGATATATTTTGAGGAAACCTTTGCACTAGTAGCTAGACTAGAAGCTATCCGAATGTTTCTTTCCTTTGTCAGTCATAAAAGCATCAAGGTATATTAGATGTATGTGAAGTCAATGTTTCTCCATGGAGATCTGGAAGAAGTTTATATTGAGCAACCAAAGGGATTCACACTCACCAAAAATTAAGGTTTTGTGTGCAAACTGAAAAAGATCTTATATGGACTACAATAGGCCCCCAAAGCCTGGTATGCAAGACTAGATCAATATCTTCAGCAACAAGGATTTAAGAGGGGCAATATAGATAATTTCTTTTTATATAAAATCTAAAGACGATCATCTAATAATTGTGGTAGTGTATGTCGATGACATAATCTTTGGGAGTGATATAAAATGGTTTGGGCATCGATTTGCACACTATAGGTAAATAGAGTTTGAAATGTCCATGATAGGAGAACTATCCTTTTTCTTAAGATTGCAAATTTCTCAATCAATAGATGGGGTGTTTATCTCATAATCCAAATACCTGTGAGAAACTCTGAAGAAATTTGGATTGGAGGATCACAAGCCACTTAGCACCCCGATGGCTACATGATGTAGGTTATGCAAGGGAGACGAGACACCACTGGTTAATCATACTATCTATAGTTCGATGATAGGTATCTTTTTGTATCTTACAATGCCTATACCAAACATCATGCAAGCAATAGGTCTATTTAGATTTCAAGCCCACTGTTGTGAAATTCATGTCATTACTATAAAAAGGATTTTCAAATACATGAAAGGGACAACGGACTATGGGATGTGGTATGCTAGAAGCATAGAGTTTAAATTGAAGGCCTATACTAATGTTTATTGGGTAGGCAATATTGATGACAGGAAGAGCACATTTGGTGAAACATTCTTTTTGGGAAACTTCTTAGTGTCTTGGGTCAACAAGAAACAAGACTTCATTTTTTTATTATCAAATACTGAAGGAGAGTATATTGCAACTACCACTTGTTTCTCACAAATTCTTTAGATGAAGCAGAATTTGAAGGACATTAAAATAGAATTGAATGATCTAATTCCAATAATCTGTGACAACACAAGTGCGATCAACATCTCTAAGAATCCTGTCATGCACTCAAAGACCAAGAATATTCCTATCACATTTCATTTATTGAGAGAACATGTTGCTTCTAATATTGTCTGAATTGAATATATAGCCACTAAAGAACAAACAATAGACATATTTACTAAGCTATTTGCAAGAGATATCTTTGTGTATCTCTGACATCAAATATGATTTGTGACTCCTCCTCCCAAATGACTAAATTAGAATGAGTATTGATATTTACTCAACTTGAAGGATCAGAGTAGCTTGGAGTGGTTCAGGGGGAGTTTTCAAGATAATTATTTTCCATTGATGCCAAAGGGGGAGTATATTAGATCAAGAGAATATGATTACTAGTGCTTAGGAAAATCCTAACGATGTAGAAGAAGGGCATGCCTAGTTTCGGGGGAATTTACAGTGCTGAACATGCCTGGTTTTAGGGGGATCTTATAGTGTTGCCATCAATGCCAAAGGGGGAGATTGTTGGAAATGTGTTGTCATTTATGACAAAGGAAATATAAGAGGTGGCACAGTCAAAGGAAAAGGTAATGGTAAAGAGTGCAAGGTAAAGGAAATTATAATTTGAAGAGACTTTGGATCCAATTATGGAGTAGTAAATCAACTCAGGTGCACATGCAAGTCACCCCGATGGATAGAGCAATGAAAGAGATTTCCAACGATATATTGAAGTCCCAAAAAGGCCTCTTTATTCAGAACATAAATCCAGTGAAATTTTGTTGACCACAAGGCCTCCATAACATAGTTAGTAGAGGTTGGATGAGCTTTGGTGCACAACCAAAGTTGGTAGAAATTCCAAACTCAACGGAGATGGTGGCAGAGCCTCTACGCAAAGCTCTAGGTTGACATGTGTTTCTAGGAAAACTAGTATTCCTAAAGAATGCTAGTCCTCTAGGTTTGTCAACTACCCTAGAAAAAACAATTTAAATCAATTCAATGATTTTTCCTATGTGTAACAGATAAGAGAAAGATAATGGAACCAACCTGGAACTTCCACTTAATCCCTTGCTTGATGTCTCTCCCCTTTGGCAGATCCTGTAACTCCTCTCTGTACTTAACATGCTTGGAGAGTACCTGCACAAGTACATCAACAAAGAACCATCAAAGCATCGTGATCTATTACAACATAAACATTACATAATAGGATATATAATGAACAAATGATAGCATTCACAAATGATAACATTCACAATTGCAAAATCATATGGGAGAAAACTTGAGGAGCTTTATTATAGAAAGGAGAATTACAACCCAGTTGTCTGATCCAGCGCCATCCTCCCAGCTTCAATCCTTTTTCACCTCATGAAATAGCAAGATCACACCAACAAGAATGCAATGCTCTCTCCTCAATGACAAACTATCAACACTTCCTTGCAATTCACAATATTCTAGCCTCTTGATCTCTTGGATTGGAGATCCATTTATAGATGTTTGCAAGGGTGTGAATCATCCATGGGGTTTGATTAGTGTCATTCCACTTGTTACAATTGGTTCCACAAGGGAGGCAATTGGAGATGGTTTCCTAGTTCCCTTGTTCATCCTTGGGCGAATTCAGAGAGGCAAGTGGCACAGGAGAAGTTTCTAGAAGATTACATGAGCAACCAGCTAACAAACTGTCCCAGAAATTTGTCCATCCTGACCCATCACACCCTATAGAAGGCCTAAATAGTATGCATCACACCCTGGCAGTGTACTATTCAGTATGCATCGCACTTTGCTAGTGGATTAGTCAGTATGGTTCAATTTAGGCAATTTATGGATGGTTTCTCAGATGGAAATTTTGGAGAATGATGTATTCAGATGATTATGTTCCTTTAGGGTATGAAACAACTCTTTTAGGGGTTGATGAGCCCTAATATATATAGACATATAAGTTTGGGGTTGATGTGCCCAAATATGTCTATAACAATTGCCCCCTAAAGCATGAGGTCATAAATATTCATGTCAGGTGAAATGCTTTATCATGAGGATCCAAAGTTTTGAACTGGAAGGTGACCTACATAAGTTACAATACAATACATCATCATAATATGATTTTCATGATATAGCTGAAGGAGGCATTCCCATGCTCAGCTTTATAAATTTCATTTCATCTACATAGATCAGATAATCGTCTGCAGATATAGACTCGTGATTCTATAGATATAGAGTTGTGATCCATGATTAGGATGACCATCTGTGTAGAGCCTTTGTACATTTGATGTTTTTATATCCCTAAATATATCGTAGCCCAGATGGATGAAACTAGATCTGGGGTCTTCAAACTCATTCAATCTTCACTCGATGTACAAGTCAATCCATGTGAAGAGATGTTCTAAAGTCAAACATGGAAAGACATCGCCTGATTGCCAGCCAATCATCTGAGATGTTAACAGACGCGAGAGGAATCACCGATAATGATAATGATCCTTAAGGTACTATAGTAAAATTCACGTGGTGTGAATACATGATTCGATGTCGAACACCACGCAAAATCTTTTGGTCGAAGGCCATTGATGTCAACCTGTCGCCGGAAGTGCGAAACTTGCCATTGATGTATGCAAGCTTCAAAGAATTGAAAGGGTTATTTCTAAGTCAACTTCTTGGATAATGAGCTAATGTCGACAAGAAGTGACTTGTTGCAGGAGGGCCTTGATGTATCCAACATCTATGACATGAAACGAAGCAAATGATTTCTGGAGGTGAAAATGAACTGAAGCCACAAGGTCCAGGAATGGCGGTCATGAAAAAATGAAGGTTGGAGGTATTGCAGTGTATGAGACATTAACTGGATGGTGATTTCTCAACTGAATGACTTCTCTTGAACATGTCAGTGACACTGAGATGAATTGGTAGTGTTAACCCCAAAAGATGGATGGTATGAAATACCAATGGTATGATGACCGGTGAATGGAATAACCCAACCCAACTCAATCATGGAGATGAAGTGAAAGTGTCATGTTCAAGAGCGACTTGATACCATAAATTCTTCAAGTTTTCTCCCCTTTTTCCCCTGTCATTGCTGACCAGTACCTCTTTATTTTTGTCAATCTTGAGGAGGATAACATATGCTTATTCTATAATTCACCCTTCGTGCAAACCTGTCGCTATTTAATGTTTTAACGAGTTTAACGATAGTGAAACTCGGTCTCGTCTAGATGGAAAAGTTTGTCGCTATTGTTTTAACGATTTTAACGACAAAGATAACTCGGTCCTTTTCATGTTTAGAGAGTTTGAAAAGGGACGAAAATAAAACTGCATAAGTTCTTTTTCGTAAAATAATCCCTCAGGTCCGAAAAAGGATAAAATAGTACAAGAGGGATGACATTTCCAATGCTTTCATAAGCTATAAAAGACAAACGCTCGACAATCTTTTCATGTTTAACAAGTCTGAAAAGGGTTTAAAGAGGTCTCTATTTTGAGGGACGAGTGGTGTCTAGGGTAGCAACTGGTTCCAGTGATGTTGGAACTTCTCAAAACATGTTGATTTATGTGAAGAGGCTGGCTAATAAGACCACTCATTGCAACTGTTCCTAAAAAAGGGCAGAACAACCAAGTGAAAGTGTATGATTGGCCAAAGAGATGGTGGTGATGGGATGAAAACAACCAAGGCTCATCTACTAGAAAAGGATGATAGAATGGCAATCACGAGGGTTAAAAATTGAAAATGGGTTCATTTTTAGACAAGCTTGAACCATAGGGAACTATGCTTGGATTCAGTTTCATGTTTACAGAAGCTTGAAACGAAAAATTATGCTTGAGTTGGTTTGCATGCCCCCATCTTGATGAAAGGGAGAGTCTCCTGTAACCAGATGGAGGTCACTGTGATGAAGCAAGATGATTATCCAACAATCTTTGGCTTTGTCCATATAGAAAAATGTGAATGGTGTGATAGACCAATCACATAATCTACAGGGAAAATTATCTTTACCACTATTGTTTCATTTTTTAACGAGGTTGACACTAAAAGAACTATCCTCGAACCCTTGTTTCATTTTATAACAAGGTTGACACAAGACAAAGAACTATCCTTGAACCCTTGTTTCATTTTTTAATGAGGTTGACACAAGACAAAGAACTATCCTTGAACGCCCTTGTTTCATTTTTTAATGAGGTTGACACAAGACAATGAACTATCCTCGGACCCTTAGTTTCATTTTTTAACGAGGTTGAGACAAGATAACGAACTATCCTCGGTCTCCTTGTTTCATTTTTTAACGAGGTTGACACAAGACAACAAACTATCCTCGAAGGCTCTTGATCACAACTCATAAGTGGTCAGGAAGGAAATATCTCATTCTAATGCCCCCACTACATAATGTACAACATCATTGAATTGATCATCAGTCGATGTACATATGGAACAGGTTACCACATAATTAACCCTTGGCGGGGATGATACCATTGGTATAAATGGACCTTTTAGGGATGATGGTTGAATAGGAGCTATATTTGGACTGGGAAATGAAAGCTGGTCAACAGTGACAATTTTACCTTCATGCGGGAATCAAATCACTCAGAAGAGTGTTGAAACAATAGCTCCCATGTCATAAACATAGTCACGCCCAATAAGTAAATTGTAATCTAAAGGTCCTGGGACTACCATCACGTTCAAATAAACGGTTTTCCCTCCCAAAGTAATAGCTAACTTAGGAAGGATCCCTAATGGTCGATTGGTTCCTCTGTTAAAACCCAATAGATTCTGTGTAACAGGCACAAGTGGTGGCGAACTAAGTGCTTTCCAAGTAGTTGAGGAAAGGATACTCCCTGATGCACCTTCGTCTATAATAGTGCCAGATACAATCATTTTACAAACTTGTACTATGATTTGGAAAGGTACATAAGAAGGAAGGTGAGATCCTGACAGTCGATTCCAATCAAAGAAAGTGACTAGACTACTTGGAGGGGGTATCGTAGAAATGAGAGAATTAACCCCTTGAGTTACGAGAACTGGAGGATTTTCCTCCTATCTTGATGGAACAAGTGGATTTCCCCCAAGCTCATTTGAATCTAAGGAAACAAAAATAACTTAAGTGGTATGATTTTCACTCTCTTTATGAAAGGTACGATTAGCTGAAGGTGAAATTGGGTCAACTGTTACCTCAAACTGTTGATTTTGGTTGGGTATATACTCATAGGATTCACTTTTAGAGAGATTAGTTTCAACCGATGGTTGATTCTGGTCAGTTGGTTCATCAACTAGTGAAGGATTTAGGGAGAGTTTCCTGTAACCAGATAGAAGTCACTGTGGTGAAGCAGGACGGTTATCCAACACTCTTTTGGCTTCATCCAAATAGGGACAAAGGTGAAAGGGGTGAATCCCTTCACATAACCTACATGAAAACTTGACCTTTCCCTTATGTCCATGAACTTTACTTCACTATTTAATGGTGTGTTACCAACATGATCTCCAGAGGTTGATGACACGGGATGCAGTGAACAAGAAGACCATTCTTCTAAGATCCGAGGAATGTAAGGACAATTTCGATGAAGATGGTCTCCTGCACAAATTATGCATGGATATTTGATTTTGTGAGGCTTAACGGATGGATTTTCAGCAGATGTTGCATTCAAAGCAATGGTTGCTTGGTTTCCCCCTTGCTAAACTAGCTTCTTCTTCTTCTTCTTCCCTTTCTTCTTCTTCTTAGCCACCTGGTTACTAGTACCAATACTTTCACCAAGCAAAGAGGAAGAGGGGGAGGGAGAAA
>APFE030394362.1:0-28191 GCA_000404065.3 Pinus taeda
TAGTGGGCTTCTATGGGGCACAATAGTAACAATATGGGCACTAAATGGGTACATCAATATAATAAGGGGGTTGTACTAATAACAATAAGGGGTTACACTAGTAGTATAGGGGTCTAACAAACTCCGCCCTATTCTATTCTCAAGAGAAGACTTCAACAAGCTCTATTTGTCCAATCCCAATAAACCAACAATTTGACCATGACAACTACGACAACTTCAACCACGGAAACTATGGCAGTTTCGACCACGGAAACTACGACAACTTCAACCATGACATCTACGACAGCTTCAACCATGACAACTGCGACAACTTCGACCATGACAACTATGGCAGCGTCAACCACGACAACTACGATAACTTCGACCACAAAAACTACAACAGCTTCGACCACGACAACTATGGCAGTTTCGAACACGGAAACTACGACAGCTTCGACCACAACAACTACAGAAACTTCGACCATGATAACTACGACAACTTCGACCATGGAAACTACGACAACTTCGACCACGGAAAATACCACAGCTTCGACCAAGATTTTGTGCCCAAACAAAATTATCATTTTTTTCGTCCTAACAATAGTCTCCTTGTTCTCCTCGACCTTTTGTCTTCTCTTGTACTTCGTATCTCTAAATTCTTGCCTGAATTGCTGATCAAAATGAAGTGTTTAGATGTCTATTTATAGAGATTTCATTTATAACTGAAGGGAGACGTCTATTTGAAGTGACGTGGACTTGTATGATTGAATGTAGGTCGGCTTACTGCTAGGAATAATTTCCTTAACTTTAAAATTCAATATCTCACAAACTATTGGGAGTTTCGGGGCAAATAAAGGCTCGTTACAAAGAGGAAAAAATCCTATTTAAGATGGTCTTGGATCCATGTTTTGAAGGATGCTTCCAAGGTGTCCAAAATGAATTTTCTTTGTGACTATCCTTAAATTTTATGCATAAAAAGTTTGGGACAACATGAGGAGTGTTTGGGACAGCATGGCTTCTTCATTCTTTGGCTTCTTCATTGTTATCAATGTCATCATAGGATCATAGAGTCATTATGTAGGAGTGAAACATCCATGTAGCATGACGCATGAACAATGGCATCATATACTAGTGCAGTCATAGTGCAACATCATTAGGATACCTCCAAAATAATTTTCCAATCATCAAATGATCTCCAACCATGTTATCAAGACCTCATCAAGTGTCATCGTCAATTGTGGTCATTCATCAAGAATATGACATCATTAAATGTAGTCCTCCATATGTCATCAAGGGCTTCTAAATACTTGGCACTTGGCACTTCTTAAGACTTATTCATTAGTGACTTGACATATTAATTGATGACATTCTTATGAAGCAAGAGTTATGACATCATCATTTGGAACTAGGCATCTCAACAATATTTTCCATCTCGGCTAGTGCCATATTGACATCAATGACAACCTAGATTAACACCACTGAGGCTTGGAAGTGCGCAATGCACTCATCCCTTGGTTGGCAGTTGAATGTACTCATAAATTACGCATGATGTGAGGAAAAGGAATTATTCCAAAATTGACTAGGTGTGAGATTAATGTGACAAGAGAGAGAGACTAAGAGCATACAACATGTCGTAAACATGATCACACATAATTACACAATCAAACATATGAAAATAATATGCAAAGTACCCAAAACCAACATGTCTTCGTTGAAACAACGTAAAATGACACTAATATCCAAGTGTTAAAATTGTGGTGCAAGTCTTTGCGACACAAGTGTTGACTACAATCAAAAGGTGCGCTATGCCATGTGAATGTGTCCAACACATGTTCTTGTGATAGATGGGATCAACTAATGCAAGAGGGTGTGCTAGAGCTTCCTCTT
Organism: Pinus taeda; assembly: GCA_000404065.3. Taxonomy (NCBI): domain Eukaryota; kingdom Viridiplantae; phylum Streptophyta; class Pinopsida; order Pinales; family Pinaceae; genus Pinus; species Pinus taeda. Next base: position 1,867 of record APFE030394362.1, read on the forward strand.
GAAGGTGTACCATGGTTGCCTCTAACAAAAGACGACACTTCAGACTTCTTTAGAAAGGAACTCGAACACTTAAAGAAACTTAAAGGAAAATCATGGAACAACTTTAATGACTTGAGACAACAGTTCACACAATCAATACGAGGCTCCAAAATTTGAATGTAGGCAAAATTTGGAGGGTGTTGTAGCAACTACAATACTTGGTGATTCACTGGAGGAACCCCAACTTCTCTGTTTAAGTCTTAAGTTTTGCACACAGAGTCTAGCCCTTGAGGTTGTATTGATTCACTATGTAGATCACTCTAGCTTCCTTACTTATCCCGATTATAGATGTAGTCTCTTCTATTCCATTTTTTGGCTCAAACACATTTACAAAACTTCACATAGCTAATTGTTTCTATTGGGATAAGGATAGTATATATTTACAAGTTTAAGATGATCATAGTTTTCGTATCATCTCTGGTGTTGCTCTACTGCCAGCAAGCTTGTTGAGTACCTCGACAGAGTCACTTCAAGGAATCACAAGCATTGCTTCACTGCCAATAGGTTGTTCAATAACCTGGTGAAGTTGCTTGTTTCACCTATTTGTGCAGGAATCCTTTATCTTCTTTCACCCATTATTTTATTTTCTTACTTTATGCTTGTTGGCATTTATTAGGCATTTTATTTCGCCACAACTGAAGAGGGATCTCGACTTATTTTATAAGCAAGAGAGGTTGTTCCTTGTTATGCATAAACTCATATATATAACTCTAAAATTAGTTTTCTCCCTTTAGTTTTCTCCTTTGCCTTCTCTACTCGATTGAATTGGTAGGTCAAAACACCATTTAATTACAATGTAGAGTCAAGGAGTGAAGATCCTAAAATGGATACGAGAATTGTAGTTCCTCTAAAAGAATTTCGTTTAGAATGAATCATATTTTCCATTTAGGATATTTAGACCTAAGTGAAGAAGAGGGACTAAAAGTTAGCCAAGCGTTGTCGGATGTCATAATTCCCTTTTAAAACTTTGACCACATTTTCTCAGAGCAAAACAAAACTCTTTCACCCAAGATCTTATTTATGTACAGTGATTGAAAAATATATGTAAAAACAAAAGGAACATAACATGATGCATAAAAAATAACAACGAAAAACAGAAAAGGATAGCAACATGTACATAGGTAGAAACACAACCCAAGGTAGCTACTGAAAGTAATGTTTTAAATCTTGGTCATTGACAGGAAGGGATTCAATCCTCCCTCTAAGGATTGAAGACAGTAAGTATGATGACCAAGCTTGTCATGAATAGTAAAGGGTCCAATCCATAGGGATTGGAACTTGGTGTGTTTACCCTTTTCTTCATGGGGCTTGTCCCATTTCAAGACTAGGTCTCTCACACCAAATTCATTATTCCCATCATATTTCTTGTCAAACGAGCGTTTGATGTGATTATGGTGCACAAAAAACTTCTCTTTTGTCTTATTCCTTTCTTCCTCTTGTTTGAGAAGGGAGTTTATCCTGTTCTGAACAGTCGGACATGGTTTACCTCAGGATTCTTGGGAATGTTGCAAGGTCGGGATGTACAAATTCAGAGGAAGGATAACTTATTTTCCATACACGAGAAAGTAAGGTAAATTCTTTAGAGAGGGCTTAGGAGTAACATGGTCATCCCATAAGGCATTCACCAAGGCATTGTTCCTGTTCCTTTTCTTAGAGTAAACAATGTTCTTTATGATACAAATTAGATTCTTATTTGTAGATTTAGCCAAACTATTTCCGTGAGGGTAATAGATGAGTGCTTTAAAACAATACCATTTTCTAATGCAAAATCATAAAGTTTTATGATGAAAATTAAGTTGCATTATCAAACAAAAATGACGTAGGAATGTTAAACCTGGTAATGATCTGTTTGATGAATTTTGTTGTCACTCACTTCTTTATAAGGTTATCAGTTTCCCAGAGTGAAAAAAAGCAGTAAAGTTTGAAGTCGTTTCCCAAGTCACAGAAGCTACCAGAGCTTAATCGAACCCTATGCACTGCGCAGAGCTCGGAAAGAGCTTTCCAACAGTAAATGGAAGCCCAAAAATGGACTCCTGGAGCAGAAGTTGGAGCATGTTGAAGTTACCCTTAGGAAAGCTAGAAAACAAAGAGAAAAAACCAAAGGAGCAAGACAAATCGCAATCAGAGATCTGGGGGAAATCGAAATTGCAGTCAGTCATCGGTAGGGTCCTAGGGCACAGACTTAAGGTTATCGGCGGTTATGGTACCGATCGCCAGTATCGCAGTACTGCATCCCGCATTCCCGCATATTCGTAGTCTCTTATATTCGCAGTCCCACATATTCGTAGTCCCACATTCCTGTAGTTCCGCATCCCACAGTCCCGCATATTCGAAGCCCTACAATCTCACACATCCCGCCATCCTACAAATCCTGCATACCACATCCCAGAACATCGCAGTCTCACAGTCCCACACATCACACATCGCAGTCCTGCATCCTACAGTCCCGTGATCCCACAGTCCCATGATATTGGCATATCGGCTATCAGAGGGACTACCGCTCCCAAAATTTTGCGAATTGCAGATTTTGCAATCCAATGTAAAAGCATCTGGGAAGGCCGAGACCAGTTTACAAAGGAAATCAATGGAAAAATAGGGATCATGCGGGAATTTTCTCTCTCCTCCAGGGGATGATGTGGCAGTATATGATTGGTCCTTATAGTTGACATGGCAGATGACGTCATCAATGATGTGGCAGTACGGATGTTGACGTGGTACTATTGGGGGCACGTGTCACTCAGTTTCGACATTTTCAAGGGTCCTATGGGGCCATTTCCGAGTGACACGTGTCACCACTCATAGGGTGATACGTGGTAGTGATGACGTCATCCCCCGCAGATCGGAAATTAGCGATCTTGCACAACAAAGTCTCTCTTCCACCCAAGTTCTTTTCAGGCTTGCAATTGCGATAAGCGGTGATCCTCTCGAACACGATATATTATGTGATTTATCTTATAAAGCCCCTGCGTCCCGACAGTCGGCCAACACGGAGAAAAAAGGTAAAAGGCCACTCTCTCTGTGGTTGCGATTGCGATATATTTGGTGGCCCTGACTTCGTAGATCGGTAATCGCTGGTGTCTTGGGGAAAAGCACAAGGTAGAACACTGTAAAGCGCCGATATGCGGGATTCCATGTAACAAAAGAAAAAGGCTCCCGCAAAGGTTTTCAAAGTCTCTACTGCCCAAAGGGCTAAGTACTCGGTCACAACCCACGGTTAGGAGATATGAATAAATAGAAAAGGGTTGAAAGCATGGGGGCTAAAGGGAAGTCGAAACTCGCCTATTTTCGTAGCAGTGCAATGCTAAAAGCCTGCGCTTGAGAGTCTTCTCTGTTACACTGTAATACGCAACCCCAGGCAGATCAGGGCATTGATTGCATTCAGCAGGACGTTTAAGGCCGAAATGACAGAGTCAGTCCCGCCAACAGCTCTGACAGTAAATCATGAGGGATGGAGCATTCAAGCCAGGTATGGGCGCATTCAAGATAAGGCCCTCTCGTAGCACGCATCCAGAATCGGTGTCGAAGGCATTTAAGGGAGAATGGATAGAAAACGGCCCCACAATAGAGGAATGCATCACAACATGTACGTGGCTTGATCAGGGGCTTCGACTGGAACAATAGGGGGACACCTCCTCCTTCATCTTTCCTTTTTCCTCTTTCTTCCATTAGTTCTACAGTTAGCATTTATTTCCAAGAAAGGGAGCAAATCCGCATTGTAATCTTTTTAGGCAGTTGGAGCTATCACAGGTTGAGGCAACTAGTACATCAAACAGTTGGCCTTTGACTGAGATATTTTGTAACATCTATTCTAGCACCCCCTCTTCTTATAAATAGGGGGAACCAATATTATACGAAGGTTTCAGAATTTCTCACTCACTGGGTTTGAATTCTAAGATGCCACTTTGGTTCTATTTGTTGTTTCATGGGGGACTTAACTAGCATTGTGCTAAATGTATAGACTGGTTATTTGGACCCCTAAGACTAATGAAACTTCTTGTTGATTCCAAGCATGATAGGTGTGCAACATGTTCCCCTCGGTAATCTCATTTCGTTTGTGTTTTTCTTTCCCTGAAATAGTATTAATGAAGTTGTTGGTTTTTTGCTGATTCATGGATTTATCTAGGCTGTTTAATAAGAGAATAATACCTGTGCATATCTTAGATTTATTTGTGTTATTCACTAGCACTTAGTATCTGTAGAAACTACAGATTTACTTGTGTATTTTATTAGCCTGCAATACCTGTGGTAGCTCAGATTTACTTTGGTTGTTAAGCAGAGAATGATACCCATGTATATTTAGTCTGAACCCTTAATCAACACTCCTATATTTCTACCATTTCACCTCCTTCCTCTTCCATATTTTTGCTGGAACATTATTGCTAAGGAATCTGCTTGTATATAACCCTATGCATATATTCCCCTCCTCCTGCTGCTTTCCACCACTACTCCAACTTTAGTTTTAAGTTGTCTCATTGTTGTGTGTCGGCCATGAGGAGAAGACATTTGTCTTTGAGATTGCCCCAAATATACCCCCAGCATTTGGATCCATGTGTTGGCTTTAAACTACCTTAGTGAAGGCTTATTGAACTAAGCCCATCCTATTAACTTTTTACATGACAATTGGAGTGTTGCAAACCCCTCACATATAACCTTTCATGCACTCCTCTATTTAAGATGTCCCAGGCATTGGTCGACAATCAACCCAGAGGTTGTCTCTAGGGGGATTTCTATCTCTCATGCAGCACTTGTGCTATTGGTGCGATTTAAAGTGATAAAATATTTTTGGTGCCGTTTCCGGGGAACGTATTAGAATATTTTTCCTTGGGTACGACAAAATTTTACATTTTCCCCTGTTAGGTGAGCAATGGAAGTGTGGGTTGAAGATCTCTCACCTTGACGACTCCACTGTCAATTTTATGTTAAACATCCTGGCGACTCCACTGTCCATATCTTTGTTGGATCATTCGACTTTCAAGAAGCCCCATTCTCACCCTGATGCTATAGCGGCTGAAAACTCACCCTGCTTTTGAAGTTGAAATCACTCATATAGAGAGGTTTTCAAGATGGCCCTTCCTGCATTCCTCGTCAACAAATTCGCCCAACTAGATCTTTCTTCTATTGTTGGTTGTCCCCATCATGTCCCTTCATTTCATGAGTGGGATAACTATTTGCCTAGATTTAGTGGAGCACAAAGAGAAGGCATGACCAACACCTCGAAGAGTTTCATGAATGCATGAAACAATAAGGTATCTCCCTTGAAGATGTACAAATGAAGTTGTTCATGTATTCCTTAGAGGGGGGTGCTAGAGTTTGGTTTAATACGATACCTCGTGGATGCATATCTTCCTTGAAGAGTTTCCATATGGTATTCAATTACTATTGCAAAATACTATATCCCTCGAATGCTCTATTTTTCATATTTTAACGATGTAGACATTCCTGAGGTCGAGGACCTTGCTAAAGATGTTTTTGGAGCTCCACTCTAAGAAAACACCCTCTCGCATCAAGAAGCATCACCCAATGAGCAAGAAGAGAAGAAGGGAATGTCGTCGAGCTTCCAACAAACCCTCAGGGGTTTGATTCAGCCGAATGTGATGTTTCCCCTTCTCATGATGAATACGACTTTGGTGAAGAGTCAAGTGAGGCACAACCACCACAATCTCAGTCATGGGAAACTGCACAAGAAGAGGAAGCCCATCAGGAAGTCAGCGAAGAGCCTCCAGTTTGTAATGCTCACCCTTCGTCTGGAGAAAAAGACCAAGACCACCCTCCAATTTGTGATTCATATTATTTAGAGGAGGGAAAGATGGTTGCTGAGGTCCAGAAGGAGTCGTTTACTAGCAAGTGGGGAGAAGGCTCCCAATAGCAACAAGACTTTATAGAAAAGTCTAAAGCTGTGGAGCTGAGAAGTGTTTGTGGTTGCCTTGTCCAAGAGGATATTGGTCAGCAGATTGTTCATGAAAAAGATGCAGCTGCAAATTTTCCCAGTCCATTCCATAACCCTATGGCTGAGTACATGGGGATATTCTTTGATCAGCAACATAGGTTATTTCTGGAGCATGCATCAAGCCTTTTATTTGCATATTTTTGATGGTGCATGTCTCATCTTAATTTTTATTTTTTAGCAGTATGAAGGCATAAGGCCCAGTACTCTAATGCTGGTCTGGCTCCATTGGAGGGTTGAACTCACTTAGGTGAATTGAGCCCTATGCATAATTAGGAATGCATATAAATAAGCTCGCTAGCAGAGCATTTACTTTCTAGTTGGTAGGATTTATTTTTCTGCATTGTGGATGGATGAGGAAAGCCCCATGGAGATTTTATGGTTGCAAAGTTCCATTATATTTCTGACTACATACGTAATGGTGAAGGACACTGGTCTGCATGTTCTCAACACCTTGCCAGCAAGACACTATCCCCAGTTGGAGCCAATGTTGTCACTCACTGCTTTATAAGGTTATCACTTGCCCAAAGTGCAGAAAAGCAGTGAAGTTTGAAGCCGTTTCCCAAGCCACAAAATCTATTGGAGCTTAATCAGACCCTCTCCACTACGTATTGCTCGGAAAGAGCTTTCCAATGTATATGGAAGTCCAAAAATGGACTCCTGGAGCAGAAGTTGGAGCATGTTGAAGTTACCGTTGGGAAAACTGGGAAACAAAGAGAAAACACCAAAGGAGCAAGGTAAATCGCAATAAGAAATCTGGGGGCAAATCGCAATTGCAATCAGCCATCGACGGGGTCCTAGGGCACAAACTTAAGGTTATCGGCAGTTATGGTACCGATCGTTGATATCGCAGTACCACATCTCGCAATCTCGCATATTCGTAGTTTCACATTCTCGCAATCCCTTATCCCGCAGTCCTGCATAGCCATCCCGCAGGTCTCGCATATTGCATCCTGTAACATCAGAGTCTCGTAGTCCCACACATCGTAGTCTTGCAGTCCTGCAATATTGGCATATCGACGATCGGAGGGACTACTGCTCCCAAAACCCTGTGAACTGCAGATTTTGCGATCTAATGTAAAAGTGTCGGGGAAGGCCAAGACCAGTTTACAAAGGAAATCAATGGAAAAACAGGGATTGAGAAGGCATTTTATCTCTCCTCTAGGGGACCATGTGGTAGCATATGATTGGTCCTTATAATTGACATGGCAGCTGACGTCATCAATGATGTGGCAGTACGAATGTTGATGCGGTAGTACTGGGGACACGTGTCACTTAGTTTTGAAATTTTCAGGGGTCCTATGGGGCCATTTCTGGTTGACATGTGTCACCACTCACAGGGTGACACATGGCAGTGATGACGTAACCCCTCGTAGATCAACAATCAATGATCATGCATAGCAAAGTCTCTCTTTCGCCCAAGTTCCGTTTAGGGTTGCGATTGCGATAAGCAGGGATCCTCCTAGATGTGATATATTATGTGATCTGACTTATAAAGCGCATGTGTCTAGACAGTCGGCCAACGTTGAGAAAGAAGGTAAAAGGTCCCCCTCTCCATGGTTGCGATTGCGATATCTTTGGTGGACCCGACCCCGCAGATTGACCATCATGGGTTTCTTGGGGAGAAGCTAAAGGTAGAACATTGTAAAGTACCGATATGCGGGATTCCATGCAACACAGGAAAAAGGCTCCTGCAGAGGTTTTCAAAGGCTCTAGTGCCCGAACGGCTAAGCCCTCAGTCACAACCCACGGTCAGGTGGTATGAATAAACAAAAAGGGGCTGAAAGTATGGGGGCTAAAGGGCAACCGAAACTCACCTGTTTTCATATTAGTGTAGTTTTAAAAGCCCGTGCCTAAGAGTCTTCTCTGTTACACTGTAATATACAACCCCAGGTAGATCAGGGAAATTACTGCGTTCCGAAGGACATTTAAGGCCAAAATGACACAGTTGGTCCCGACAACAACTTTGACAATAAATCATGGGGGGTGGAGCATTCAAGTCAGGTATGGGCACATTCAAGATAAGTCCCTCTCATAGCATAAATATAGAGTTGGCGCCGAAGGAATTTAAGGGAGAATGGATAGAAAATGGCCCCGCATCAGAGGAACGCATCACTGCAGGGACGTGGCTTGATTAAGGGCCTCCACTGGAATAGCAGGGGGACACCTCCTCCTTCATCTTTCCTTTTTCCTCCTCCTTCCATTATTTCTGCAGTTAGCATTTATTCCCAAAAAAGGGAGCAGATCCCCATTGTAATATTTTTAGGCAGTTGGAGCTATCACAGGCTAAGGCAGCTACATCATATAGTTGGCCTTTGGCTGAGATATTCTGTAACAACTATTCCAGCTCCCCTCTTCTTATAAATAGGGGATGAAATATTATACAAAGGTTTCAGAACTTCTCACCCACTAGGTCTAAATTCTGAGATGCCACTTTGGTTCTATTTGCTGTTTCCTGGGGGACTTGACTAATGTTGTGTTGAATGTATGGATTGGTTATTTGGACCCCTAAGACTAATGAAAATCCCCGTTGATTCCAAGCATGACAGGTGTGCAACATGTTCCCCTCGGTAATCTCATTTCATTTGTGTTTTTCTTTCCCTGAAATAGTATTAATGAAGATGTTGGTTTCTTGTTGATTCATGGATTTATCTAGGCTGCTTAATAAGAGAACAATACTTGTGCATATCTCATATTCATTTGTGTTATTCACTAGCACTCGGTACCTGTAGAAACTAAAAATTTACTTGTGTATTTGATTAGCCTGCAATCCCTGTGGTAGCTCAGATTTATGTTGGCCGTTAAGCAGAGAATGATACCCATGTATATTTAGTTTGAACCCTTAATCAACACTCTATTTCTACCATTTCACCTCCTTCCTCTTCCATATTTCTGCTGGGACATTATCGCTAGGGATTCTGCTTGTTTACAACCCTATGCATATATTCCTCTTCTCCTTCTCCTTCTTTCCACCACTACAACTTCAGTTTTAAGTTGTCTCATTGTTGTGTGTCGGTCACCACGAGAAGACATTTCTTTTTGAGATTGCCCCAAATATACCCCAAGCATTTGGATCCATGTGTTGTCTTGAAACTACCTTAGTGAAGGCTTATTGAACCAAGCTCATCCTATTACCTTTTTACGTGACAATTGGAGTGTTGAAAACTACTCACATATAACCTATCATACACTCATCTATTTAAGATGTCCTAGGCACTAGTCCACAATCAACCCAAAGGCTGTCTCTAGGGTGATTTCTGTCTCTCTTGCAACACTTGTGCTACTGGTGCGATTTGAAGAGACAACAAATTGAATGACTTCTTGCTTGTTCACTTGTGTTAATTTCAGATAACAATAGTATGTTCTATGATTGCAACAATTACTTCAATGTCCTTTTATTAGCCCAATGACAATTCCACTTTAATTTCGAATATAAATCACATAAACCATTAATTCACATTGACAACCATTGTAGATAGAACATAAACAATAAAATGCAAAAGACGAGTCAAGACAAGGGAACACAGATATTTGGTTAAAGCCAGGGAAAACTCCCCAGAGGGGGGAAACCCTTAATGAATCATTCTTATTGTCAAATACCAAATGTTCAGCAGAGAGAGAATATCTATTAGAGTACAATGATGAAAGTCAAAGTCAATGTGACTTGAGTTTTCCAAAGTATCCAAACCAATGTGAATCTGATCAGCTTGATGAAGGTCTGCAATTTTCAGAAGTCAACAACAGTAAATGTGCCCTAACCAATTAACAACAAATGGTCAATGTGTTGTAGGCTCGAAATGTCTGCCTACAACATTATAAGGAAGACCACTTGACCAGGAACTTAAAGTAGTTCTTTTTCCGTTTGGAATGGTGGTTCCAATTGGTTAAACTAGGTCCAGTTACCTTCTCTCTATATGTACTGGTTTAAAGTATGAATTTCAACTACCAATATAGAGGAGACATCAAATCGACTCTTCTTGCTGATTAGGCAAGAAAGTGATCCTTAAGCTGATCTAGGGTTGAGCAAGGCCACAACTAAAGTTTGCCTCTTTGATTAGAGGACTTCTACAAATACAAAATTAAATCTAAATGCAAACTAATCTCAGAATGCAAACAAAAGGAAAGAAATCCTAAGCCTATAATATCAATTAATTGATATTATGAATACCAAATCACATTCTGTTCAGAGATAGAGTAACAAGAATGATTAATCATTAACATTAGGAAATAGTTCTCATAATGTTAATAACCATTAAACTATTAACAACGAATGATGAACCAATAACATTAGGAACTAGTTCAGATAATGTTACTAGTAATTAAGTCAAGATTAAATGACATATTTATGAGTAAATAGTTACTTAGAAATTTAGTTTCAATGCACAAGAACAAAAGATAAAAACTAATAACAGACTCATGAGACAAACAAATTATATAGCTAATCTATAAGGAAGGAATTCATATCGACATTAGTGCACAAATATAAATCCAATAACATAATTCTACGATCAAACGAAATGAAATCTGTATTAAAAATCATAGTGTTCGAAACACATATTGATTAAACATGGTCTCTTGTCCAATTCTTTGAATCTCTTACAATTTCCTCCAAAGCATAAACTTTGCTGCTAAAAACAAGAGCTGCAATAATGGAAACTCTGCCTCTCATACACATTTCAAAATGGAAAAATACAAATCTCAATAATTCTCAGATATGAGATTGATCCTCTCTACCTACAACATGAAACTCCTATTACTATAATGTTTTTAAGAATTCCGAAATTGCAGAGAAGAGAAACCCCTTTCTCCATTCTACAAACTACTATTTATAATTACAAAAATGATTTCAAAAAAAGAGAGTTGTTGAAGAATAAATCTGCTCTAATTTTCATTGGTCCAAATTTATTTTCTCTCTCGCTGGAGTAATACCATTGATTAGAATCTTCTCTTCCTCATCCCTTCAACTGTTATTCTGCCAAAACCAATCAAAATTTAATTAAAACACAAATTAATATAAAATATACCAATCCTAAAAAATAAAACATCTTCTAATCAAAACTTAATTAAATAAACAAATAAAAGAAAATTTGAGCTTTCCATTGATCTTTTTAAAGATCCTATTGGTCAAAGAGAACATAGTCCAATGGATCTGCATTCAGTAGAGGCTATGAACGAATGAAAATGCAAAAACTTAAACTCAAAAAATTATTTTTGTTTACAAATTCGGAGCTTGATCTTCTGCTAAATTTTAGAGTCATTAAATGACTAAATCTGGTCATGCAACCACTTCAAAAATATTGTCCATGATTTTATCTATCTAAGGAGCCATCGTGGGTCTCATTTGGTCAAATATAACTCAACTTATGAGCTTACAAATTTGAAGTGTCAAAATTGCCAGAATTCTAGCATAATCGCCGCTTAGGCCAAAAATAGGGAAAATTAATTAAAAACTTTAATCTTATTTAACTGCAAAATTATCAATTAATCATAATTATGAAATTAATTTAATTATAAATGAATAAAAATTATTTTATTAATTATTACCAATTATGAAAATTAAACTAATTAATTAAAATAACATTAAAATATGGTGGGACATGTGGCAAGTGGCTATTGGTATGTGATTATGGACCCAGGTGGCTTTTGGTCCAAACGAATGGGCCATTAAGTGGCTTTTGGGCTCATATATGAGCCATACACAACATAAGTGGAGACTGTATTATAATACAAAGAGAAGACTTGAAGGTGGAGAGGAGTAGAGGTGTTACATCGAGAGGCATAAGGTAACCTTTGATAAAAATTTCCGATGCATGATATATCGGATATCTGGAGTTTTGGAATGAGACACTTTGATACCAACAAAATTTATCGATGTTCGATATTTAAAAGGCCCCCGATGTTCTGATATATTATATCGAAAAAATTTATTTATATCGACACTTTTTGGAATATGAGAACTTTTTCAAATATTGGGAAGATTTTATATCAAGACTTTTTATAGGATATCGGGACTTTTGTTAAGGAAGGGAGGAGGTGAGGTGAAGTGGGGCCCACTTGGAGTGGAACTCCTCCATTATAAACTACAACTACTTTGGTAATTAAAAATCCTACACAATGAACTATAACCACTTTGCAATTTTGAGATTTCAGGTCTCGTAATTTCTTTTAAAATTAGGAATTGGAATCAATTACCAAGATCCCGAAAACACATCATTTTAATTATTCTACAATTTGGTTAGACGTTTTTGTAGGACCATTAATGAAAAATGAAAAAATTAGTAAAATTTTTCTAGGAATTAATATTTACAATGAATTACTAATTTATTTACAAAAATTAAAATAATATAAATTTTGTACAGTTTTTAACACAGAGGGTAAAAATTATCGAACTTCGGATCAACACCATTTGCAAATCGTGTAATCAAATGAGATGAAACAAGTACTGATGGAAAGCTAGTGAAAATTTGAACTCAATGAAGCAATCAAAATAGAAATCCGCCGAAAATGAAAAAAAGACAAAATTATATGACACTTAACTAGAAGAAATATTAAAAAAATTATTTAGCTAAAAAGCTATGGAAATGGTCCCCATTATTTGAAATAAATAAGCAAAAAATAAGGGTGTTGAGTTTTTACTACAACATTGGCGACACACTGGGAAAAACCATTTATCTTTGGTTAACGATAATGAACTTTAATTTACCTAAAAGTTAAAAATAATGGGGTCCATTGAATCTGCCTAACAATGAAAAATTTCCATGGATCCCACATAAATAGATTAAGAAATATGAGTTTGAAAAGATAAGTACTCAAAGCAGACTTGAGTAAAATTCATGAATCCAAAATTTGGGAAAAAACTATTTTAAAATTACCTCATATGAGAAATAAAAGAAGGTACAGACAAGAGTTTTTTGATAAAGTATATATCCATTGTTATGAATGGTTTATGACATCGTGTCACTGCCAGTGAGCCTAAACAGTACCCCGACGAAGTTGTCTTTTATGCCATACAAGCATAGCTTCACTTCCAGTGAGCATCCATAGCCCCGATGAGTTTATTTGTATTTCCCATGCTTCCTCTTTTAGTCACCTTTTTGATAAGCACATTTTCGAGCTTTTAGTTTATGATGTCCCTGAGTGAAAGAGGTGAGATGGTAATAGAGACTTATGTTAATGGATATAATACTTACATAATGTTGATTCTAAATTGTTTTCTCATGACTATCAATCAGAGGCTTTTATAAATTCGAGAGGTGGAAGGGATCCATTGAGTTAAAGTCAGATCAATTCATTTCTTGAAAAGTTAAACCGTATTACTTAGAAAGGATGTGTGTTCTTCCATGATTTTTTTTTTTTTAAATCAAGAGGGTTTTATGGTTCCATAAAGATATACCTTTAATGATAAATGAAACTCACTGAAATAGACAGAGTAAAGATTTTTTATGTATGCCAACCACTGTTGAGCGAGGAAAATACCTTCCACAAATCTTAGCATAGTCATCAAAATCAAGCCAAAACCAAATAGAAAAATGGAAAGCAAACTTCAAAAATGAAAAAATGAGGAAAGGAGAAGCTACAAAAAAAAAATGCCCACCAAGATTAAAAATATCTCAACAAACGAAAAAAGAAGAAAATCATATGTGTGTCCGTGCTATGTTGAGAATCTAGTAAATTTTATCTTGTGGAGTTATAAGCAATTAAGCTTCCAAACATTAAGGGAAATAACAATCATGAAGTAAAATTCAGCCCAAATGAAATGTCTCTGTCTGTTGCAAATTTTCTTGTTTCAAAGCAAAACTTGCATATAAAGACAATTTTCCAATGAAAACAATACTTATGAAATAGATAAAAAGTTCAGGGACTCCCCAATTTAGCTGATTTAATGATCAATCATTACTGCTGCTCCAAAAATAAAAAATAAAACAAAGAGAATGAGCTTTAAATCTGATCTGGTAGAGGTGTAAAACTTTATGAAGAGCTACAAAATAGAGTTTTATATCAACAAAACTAAAAACAAAACTGAAACTAAAAGTAAAGAAATGAAAATGAATGAAAGTGGGCATATGAAACTTACCATTGGAGAATTTCGTTTAATCTTACTCGGGAGATATCATTTTCTCCAACAAAAGATAACCTCTTCTTTTAATTAGAATTAAAACATGAAGAAGTTTAATTTTTTGAAATCTTATTAACCCAAAATCACCATTTATTAAATCTGAACTAAGACAAGCAGTGAACTAGAAGAAATTAATGTTTCGTGTCCAAGGAATTTGAAGTAAATAAAATCCATTAGAAATGAGAATGATGATGTGCTTTTTCAATGATGATTGTTCCTTTAATATTTCAAATTTCATATTCACTTCATGATTCTCATAAAATTTCAAAATTCGAGACCAAAGTTTACATATTACATCTCCCTTACATTATTAACAAAAACCATCGAAACTTGATTGGAGGTATTTCTACACAATCATAAATATTACATCATATTGGAGGTTTTTCATGCCATCGGAGATCAGAGATATTCTAATTACGTCATATCAGAGGTTTCAATGCCACCAGAAATCAAAGATAGTAAGATAACGTAACATTTTCAAAGGAGCCCCAAGGTGACAAGAACTCCGAGGTCCGATAAGATTACGTGATCAGAGGGATTAATGTATCGGACATCAAAGGGGATAGACATATCATAGGACTTATGAAATAAAACTTATGATATTTACACATTCTGATATCGTATGGGCCTTTTATTATTTGATATTTGAATGTTTTTTAGCATAAATTCTTTTTGGAAGTTTAATTTATTTTTACTTCTGATATCAGAAGTAGAGATTTTTAAATGTAAGTTCTGATAAAAGGAAGCTCAAAATAAGTATTGGATAAAAATATAATATCAGAACTCAGATACGATAATAGTTCATAGTGACTTCTACGAGATTTTGAGATCAAGGATTTTGAGCAGATAAAATAAAATAGGACTCGTAGATATAAGAGAAATGCCTCGGAAAGTGTTTTGAAATGGTTCTGATAAAGCATAAACCAAGAATCCGATATCGGAAATTGAACAACAGAAAATCAGGATTTTGATAATTATCAGATAGAGGCCTTGAATCAATTCGAAAGAAGCAATGCGGCTGAAGGGGATGCAAAATGAATGAGCGTGACGATTTTTTTTTTTAACCCAACAGACACATCATGGATAAGATCATTTGATGCAAGAGTTTTGTGCAAATTTTCCTCTGTTTGAAGCAAATCTAAGCAATAAAGAGTCTAAGCATTTTATTTCAGCTGCATCAATGAGAGGCAGAATATGATTATTGACTCATATTGCTAAATGTAAAAACATGAATTCACGTGGGTCTGCACACATCAGCGTATTAGAAGAAATATATTAGATAAATCACTTGGCTATACTTTATAAAGTTACTATTGGACACCTAATCCTCTATGGGTTGGTGTGGAATGTGAACATCCACTGGAGTCCAAGAGACCACTTGGAATATGAATCCAAGGATCACACAAATGTACTATAAATTTATATCATGGCAATAATAATGCATTTAATGTTTACCTTCCACATTAGCTGTTTACATTCCATGTAAGTTTAACATGGTATCAGAGCCAGATTGGTTCAAAATATGCATGTTATTCTGAACTTGTCAGAATTGGTGTAAGTCCTTTGATTTATGATTGTTTCTTTGTCATATGCTTGACCCTGAACTGCGTAGGTCCCATTTTAGAAATCCTTTTGGCACTGTAATACCTGCCTTGGTAAAACTGTTTGCACTGGGACAAATTAAATTCTCTGGTTGCATGTTACCTATCTAACTTGACTATTTTCCTCACAGATTCCTCAATGTTGGTTGTTTCACTAGTAATGCTCCCTGCGCAAATGACGCTCCATCAAGTCATGCCATCCCTGTTAGTGAGGTCTGCAACCAAAATCTACTATATTTGACCTGCTATGTCCCTAATCTGCGTACTGTAACATATAACATGTTGATTTCGCATTGTAAATCCACCATTGTGTTGCTAACACAACATATTCTTGTTTGAATGTCAAGTTTTGTCTGCAGGTCTACGACATTTCAAGGGACGAGCTCCACATACCCATTTCCTGTGCTCTTTTCTTCTACTTTGAGGCGAGTTGCTCGAGATATTAGACTGTTATAGCGATATGTTATTGATAGCTGGGCAATTTCCAGTACTCCTATTGTGACTTGTGATGAGGGTCAAGCTCATGGAGGCATGCCATTCACACGTCGGCTATATCATGTGTTGAGAACACAATTGTTAAGGCACAAATACGAGCTTGAGGAGCCAAAATGCTACAACCTCAACAAATTTGAGGTGATGCACTTGGTGGAGTTGCACTTAAAAAAAATGAAGCGCCCACTCACCCAATGTTCTGTCAATTGTTTCTCTTCAACCTTTCGATCTTATCATTCAGCTCCTTCTAATGGATGATGTATTTTTCTTCTTGTCCATAAGAAAGTCATTAAACTTGTCGATCTTAGAATTCAGCAAATCAACAAACTGATGTGCTTATTGCATTCAAAATTTAGGGTCGAGGAACCCTGTTCGGAGCGCAAGCTCTATGTGTCCCTAGTGCATGAATTGTGATTCAGGACCATGTTCTTGGTATTGTTCTACACTGGTTAGAGAACACCCCTGTGTTGAATCCTATTTATATATGCACGTTTTGAGAGTTGTGTCACAAAGGCAGTTGAGTTTATAGCCATCTTTATGTCTTGGTGCTCCAACTCTACAAAGCCCATGCCTGCCCAAACCAACCAGAAAATCTTACAATACCATTTTCTAATTGTAGTTTTATACATTGACTTCAAGCAACCTAGGATTGGTACTTTAAAGACTCATGTTGCATTGAAAATTTCAAAATGTGTATTGAATTGTTTGACAAAGGCTGTGATCTGTGTGTTGAGAAAGATTTCGTTGTATAAGAAGCAACACCAGCTTCTAGACCACGGGGACACCACAACCACTTTCCTCCGGCCTCCCACGCCTGCTTATTGATAGATTTGGAAGAGATTTCAGAGAGAATCTTAAACGTAATCATAAAACCCAGTGCCGTGCTACTGCACTAAAGGAGTTGAATTGTTGTGAATTTAGGCCCAAAAGTGCTTAATTACCAAGCTTTTATCACAAAGAGGTTGAAGTTGTCCCTACCATATATCCAGGATAATTTATGAGAGAAATATTGAGTTCAGAAGTCAAATATCAACTCATTAAAGGCCAGGTTCGTTGAAGTCTCAAAGGACGAGTTCTTTATTAAAAGGGGCAAGTTTTCTTTTGCTTATATTACTGACCAAGTTTAACTCTTGGAGCGACAAATTAATATTGTCCAACTGGCAAAAATTTCTCTTGCTTGAGCATATCTGGTTTTGCAAAGCTCTTACAGTTTCCTTCTTCACCATCCTCTTCTGATTAATGCTTCAGCAGACGCGAATACTGTGCCAGAGGAATCGACTTTGTATTAGAGGTTATGAATCAATCAACTTATTTGGAAGATCTTATGGGACTCACAAAATTAATCTTGCGAAGAATTTCAACTTAGATGGGGAGGATGGAAATGAAGTAAATGATGATGTGGAGATCTAGATCTCAAATACTTGACCACCAAATAACCATGTTTATTTTGTAGCATTCATCGTAAGAATTTAGTTTATTCTCCATTTATCATAAAATCACTACATTGCTGAATTAGTGAAGTAAAATTGGTGAGTTCCCACAAATGATCAAGGAAGGATCTAGTCGAGAAATTCATGAATGCTCTTCTGATGTGAGCCAATGTTGATTTCTAGTTGCAGGATTAAGTCTGTGCATTCAAGTCCTATTTCTTTAAAGTGTAAGTTTGATAATGAAGAAAATGACCAGACTTGATAATGCATTAGAGTAGTTAAATACTTTGATACATTCCAGTGTTGATGGGATGGTAAAAATCAGTAAGGAGACTCTTTTCGACATTAAAAATTGTCTATAAAATGCACAAGGAAACATGGAATATTTGCAGTTAGAGTCCCAACTTCAACAAGATGAGCTACAACAAAAGAGTCACCATTATGAACGTGTTTTTGCTCAGAACATTGAGACACTCTCATCAACAACAAATCAATATTGTTGATCTAATACTGTTAAAATTGGCCACTAGGGCCAAACTCCACATGGGTCATCTTATTTATGACAACTGATATTTTTCTTGGATTCCTCTCTCTGAGAGGTGTAGGATTGATCTAAATATCATCCGATTTTGACATGTACAAATGAAGTTATGAATTTATTTTGATTATGGTCAAATTGTCAAGGTCAACCATCAAACTTATGTAGGCTTAAAAGCCCAACAATCACATTCGTTCATCCTCAACATTGCATATAAATAGAAGATGACTTAGCCTCATTTGGACAAACTCATCTTCACACTTCTTTCTCTCTCCTCGTTGATTGGGTATGGATTTCTGGGCCTCTCTCTCTCCACACGTTCGAAATTTCAAGAGGCCAAAATTTCAGGAGGCCGAAATTTCAGGAGATCAAATTTCTGGACAGTTTGACCGAGCGTTGACTACAACTAGGGTTGACTGCACGTGGGCTATTTGATCAGACTTTGACTGGGCTAAATTTTACTGTTTTGAGGGTTGTTTTATCTTGTTGTTTGTTGAAATTCTAAGTTTACTTAATTTAGAAACTCTTCATGCACTTTTTTTGATTTATTCCTACCTACTTGCTAATTTTTCTTTAACAAGTTATTTACAAAGTAAATACTGAAAATAAACACCAGTGCATGCTCAACATACTAAATATCAGCAACTAAAAGAAACAATAACAAACACGCCACATGACACCATTATTTTCGGACCAATGTCCCCGGAAAAACCCAATGAGGGAAAACCGGTGCAACTATCTGAGGGTTTTCTTATTAAGCAATATCAGAGTACAATTTGTGTGCTGTACTGGCCTACCCAACAGATAATTTCCTTAGCATCTATACCTCACAGTTTGAGAGAGATCTCCTGGCTGAAAGCTCGGAAAACCCTTCCGCCAAATCCTCAACACAAAACTGCTCCTACAACCCCAGCGTCTGCCCAATCTGGAATGCATCAGTCACTCTCTATCTCACATTGGCCCTGCGTCAGACCCAGGAGGCCCTACGCCACCTATGGGAGCCTCTACGTCAGCTACATTGGCCCCTCTAGTGCTCTACGTAGCACTTGGCTGCCTCTGGGTGGCCCTGCATGAGCCCTTGATGGCTCTGCGTCACCCTCCATGGTTGCTGCGCTACTCTCCAGGCATAATCTCTGCCTTCTCTATTCCTCTATACTCAACACCCCTCAGCTGCTCTCTCGATCACTAATTCTATCTCTCTTAGCAAACCCCGGTTTGGAGAATAGAATGACTGATCATCTGGTGTGATCTCCAAGTGACCCTTAAGCCTCCTCTTATACTTTTCCTGTTGTTGATTCAACGACCAAGATTAAGTCCCTAATAAACATCTAAGATTAGATTTGGCTTGATCCATGTTTTTTGGACCACTCTAACATTGATTCATATTAATACACATTAATATTTTATTTTCCCTAAGTTTAAACTTAAGACTCCATTAAAAATATTAATTATTTTAATATCTCCTGATATGTTTTAGAATTTTCCCAAACCCTTTCTATGTATTGGAGATCTCATGTGCCCCAACGTCTCCACCAAATATTGTGGCTAGAGCACATCTGATGCTACCCCAAATCAACACTCCCTCTTAGTGAGCACTATGCTCTAGCAATACGCCTCACTGAGTATTACTCTGATCATCCGACACTGGTACCTGTGCTGATGCTAAGCCTTCCTGCCCAACATCCTCTGCACTGCTGCCTCCTGTACTGCTGCCCATGGTTCTCCCATTTCCACTGCTACATCTGTATGCCAACTCCCTTTGCATCCATGTTGCTGCTAGTCCTTTCTCCCAGCACTGTATCCATACTGCACCTCCTCTCATCATGCTGCCCACTGCTGTACTGCAACTTAGTTACTGAGAAGTAAGTAACTGATCTCCCATCTAACCTCCCTATTGGGCTAGAAACACCCACTAATGCTGAAGCTCCCTCTGTCCCTAACAAGTGCTCCCTCTCTGACCTCTGCGCTACTGTAACAACTCCATGCATCTCACACCGTTGCGCACCTCTATGTGTCATCTTGCATTGGTGCAACACTCTCATGCTTCTCGCACTCTTGCCTCACGTTGTCCTGGGAATCCTGCACTATAGCTCTCTCTGTCGCTCCATCCGCATCCGTCTCTACTGACATCTTCCAGTACTACTACTCCTCTTCGGGGCTCTCGTAGCAAGGTCTAATCCAAAATGCTGGGTACCTCAAGGATCTTGCCCCTCATCGCTTGTAGTCCTCCTGACTACAGCTCGATGTCTCCCCACTTCTGCTCAAGTGGTGCGTGTGCACTCATGGCACAATCATCGTCTATCAAAACTTCCTTCTTTGCCCATGTTGGCGCCGCCTTGGTCTTGGAAGACTCCCCCTTACTCTTCTTCCTTGGGCACTGGGTCACATAATGACCCATCTCCCCATAGCGGAAGCACATGATCTTGGAGAGATCTTTCTTCTTTCGCTTATCTTGCTTTCCCTCAGATGTTAGGTCCACATCCTCCTCCTCCTGCTTGACCTTGATCCCTTTGCTATTGCTACCTGTCTTTGACTGCCGTCTGATCTCTTCCTGGCAAAGAGCTGCCCACATCTCATCCCAAGGTAGGAGAGTCCCTCTACCTAGGATGCTCTGGACAAGCACTTCCCACTTTTCTGAGACAACATTTAGGGCTGCCCTCACCATAAGCTCCTGATCCAATGTTGCTCCTATAGCAGTCAATTGATCTCGAATCTCGTTCAGTCCTCCAAGGAAGGAGTCAATCCATTGACCCTTCTTCATCTGATATGACCTCATCTGGTTCTCAAGCAACATTCTTCTCTTCACAGTAGTATGCTGGTACAGGTTCTTGAGATCCTCCCACATCTCAATTTCCATTTCCTTCTCGGCTATATGTGGTACCACATGATCCTTGGCCTCTTCAAGGATAATGCACTTGGCCCTCGTCGTTGCCTCTTCGTACTTGTCGTTATCATTGGGGTCGACTAGGATAACTATAACCTTCAAGGCGAAGTTCTTGACATGATTCCTGTCAAGCATTGATAAGATTCCGGCCTTCCAGACTGCAAAGTTCGATGCTTCGTCCAGTGTATCTTGGTCTCTTACCTCGTGTAGTGCCATGACGCTCCTCTACTTCCCTCCTGGAAGTTCTCTGTTCGAATTCTCTGAGTCTCTACTTCTCGTCTGGAAGTTCTCTTCTAGACTCCCTCTGAGTCCTGATTTCCCTCCTAGAAATCCTTTTGTCGCTTGTCAAGATGCCCCCTACTTTGATCGTTTTGTGCAACTGCACTAATGATCCAGGTTCCTCGGCTAGAAACCCTCGGTAACAAATCCTCTGGCCCTGCTCTATCAGGTACTGTTCTGACTACAATACCTCACCAACTCCACTCTGCAATATTCCCGCAACCTTCTAGACCCCAAGAAATGCCTCTGTGTGAACTGCGTTAGCCTCTCTTTGCCTCACACTGCCTCTGCGTCACCTTGGATGGGTCTACATCAGCCCTGGGATGCCCTACGTTAGCCTTGGCATGCCCTACGTCAACCCTTTGACCCTTTGTGTCAGCAACGCTAGCCTCTTTGAGGCTCTGTGCAGTTCCCGGCTTCTTCTGCATGACTCTGGCTGGCTCTGCGTCACACTTTCTTGGCTTCTGCGCTGTTAGAAACAACTTTCGTCACCTCGGGACAACTATTTTCTACTGCAATTGCTCCACTCAGTTGATGCCTTTTAGTCCTCTTGTGATCTGCAATCATGCTCTGATACCATGTTGAAGTTTCTAATTTTACATAATTTAGAAACCCTTCATGCACTTTTTCTGATTTATTCGTACCTACTTGTTAATTTTTCTTTAACAAGTTATTTACAAAGTAAATACTAAAAATAAACACCAGTGCATGCTCAACATATTACAGATCAGCAAATAAAGGAAACAAGAACAAACACGCCACATGACACCATTATTTTTGGACCAATGTCCCCAGAAAAAACCAATGCGGGAAAATCGGTGCAACTATCTGAGGGATTTCTTATTAAACAATACCAGAGTACAATCTGGGTGTCGTAATTGGCCTACCCAACAAATAGTTTCTTTAGCAGCTATACCTCATAGTTTGAGAGAGATCTCCTGGTTGAAACCCCGAAAAACCCTTCCGGCAGCTCCTCAGCACAAAACTGCTCCTGCAACCCCAATGTCTGCCCAATCTGGACTGCGTTAGTCCCTCTCTGTCTCACGTTGGCCCTGCGTCAGCCCCAGGAGGCCCTGCGTCAGCTCTGGGAGCCTCTGCGTCAGCTACGTTGGCCCCTCTGGTGCTCTACACAACACTTGGCTGCCCCTGCATGGCCCTGCGTGAGCCCTTGTTGGCTCTACGTCACCATCCATGGCTGCTGGGTTGCTCTCCTTATTTGCCTTCTCTGTTCCTATGTACTCAATTCCCCTCAGTTGCTCTCCCAATCACTGATTCTATCTCTCTTAGCAAACCCCGCTCTAGAGAATAGAATGACTGATCATCTGGTGTGATCTCCAAGTGACCCTCAGGCCTCCTCTTATACTTTTCCTGTTGACATTTCAACGACCGAGATTAAGTCCCTAATCAACAACTAAGATTAGATCTGGCTTGATCCATGTTTTTTGGACCACTCTAATGCAGATTCATATTAATACACATTGATATTTTATTTTCACTGAGTTTAGACTTAGGGACTCCGTTAAAAATATTAATTATTTTAATATTTCCCAAACTGATTAGAATCTTCCCAAATCCTTTCTGGGTATTGGAGATCTCATGTGCCTTAGCCTCTCCACCAATTTTCGTGGCTAGAATACATCCGATGCTACCCCAAATCAACATTGTTTAGAGGCTGAAGTTCACTAAAGTTGACCGATTCGCTGAGGGTCAAATCTTCCCTGTTGACCAGCGTTGACTTTTTTGATTAGGGCTCTTTTGTTGCTGTTATAAATGATTAGATTTGTAAATTGTACTATCTCTCTATTGAACTATTGTTAAGTTATGGTATGTTCTATGCTTATAACAGTTTACTTCTTTTCCTTATTATATTCCACATATTAGCAATCACATATATATAAAGTAAAGTGCAAATAGAACATTAAACGATCGACAGAAAACAAGCCAAGACAAGAGACACAAGATGTGGCGGCTAGCCAGGGACAAACCCCACAATGTGTGGGATACCCTTTGATCAAATCTTCTTTTATATTCAATATTTCAGCAGAGAGAAATAGTACAATGAATCTGATTCATATCAGCAGTAGCAAACCCTAGATCAGCAGTGTCAACATTAGCGACTTCATTATCAAACTAGGGCAGACGATATCTCACAAACCGATCGTCGGATTGACTTCATTCCACCACCAAAAGTTTTAGCTTTCAGAGGAGGTTCAGATGAACCTACAACACAATTCAGATAAGGAGATATTCTAGGCCACACAGGTCAATCTTTACTTCTGCAGTTGCAGCTTCAGTTTCAGAAGTTTCTGGCTTCAAACTAGGGCAGTTGATATCTTGCAAACCGTTCATCGGATTGACTTCATTCCACCACAAAAAGTTGTGGCTTTCAGAGGAGGTTCAGATGAAACTACAACGTAGTTCCAAAGAGGAGATCTTCTAGGCCTCGCAGGTCAATCTTTACTTCTGCAGTTGCAACTTCAGTTTCAGCAGTTTCCGGCTTCAAACTAGGGCAGTCGATATCTTGCAAACCGTTCATCGGATTGACTTCATTCCACCACCAAAAGTTGCAGCTTTCAGAGGAGGTTCAGATGAACCTACAGTGCAGTTCCAAAGAGGAGATCTTCTAGGCCTCACAAGTCAATCTTTACTTCTGCAGTTGCAGCTTCAAATTCAACAGCTTCCGGTTTCACATGTGAGAGAGAGAGAGACCCATTTTAGCGCAGTAGAGAAGAGACTCATATCTACGCAGTAGAGAGAGAGATATGTGATGAGATGAATCCAAATGAGGAAAATTCCTCTTATATTTATACACAACGTTGGTGGGTGAATAGATGTGACTGTTGGGCTTCTGAGCCTACATGAGTTTTAGGTCGGCTTGATAATAATTCCATAATCAAAATAAATTCATTTCTCCATGAATACTTATCGGAATCGGATGATATTTATATCAATCCTACACCTCTCGATGAGAGGAATCTAATAAAAATATTATAAGCCATGAAAAAGATGATCCACATGAAGTTTTTCCCTGGTTGCCAATTTTAATACTCCCTCTCAACCATGGAGAACTTCATCTGCAATCTATCTATCGGTCGTTACTATTCATCCATCAAATGCACTGCCCTGTATAGCTTGACCCTTGCCCTGCTCTGCTCAATTCTGCCTGATCTGCTTTGACTTGTTCTGCCTTGCACTGATCTGTACTGTTTTGCTCTTTTTTGCTCTGCTCTTGCATTGTTCTGTTCTGCTTTTCTTTTGTCTGAATTATGAAGAAGAAGAAATGATCGAGGATGTATCATACTGACTCAAAGTCAGTCTCAGAGTATGTACCACTGGTCCTAGACCAGTCTCAACCAACCCGAAGTCGGCGTCATAGTGAGTACAACTCCACTAGTCCTAAACCAATATCATCCTCCACTGACTCAAAGTCAGTCTCAGAGTGCATACCTCTAGTCCCAGACCAGTCTCAGCCGACCCAAAGTCAGCTTCATAGTAAGTACCACTCCTACCACTGGTCCTAGACAAGTATCGCAGTCTCAGAGAGTGTACCACTGGTCCCAGACCAGTCTCAACCAACCCGAAGTTAGTGTCATAGTATGTACCACTCTCATTGGTCCCAGACTAGTACTACACTGACACAAAGTCAATCTCGGAGTATGTACCACTGGTCCCAGACCAGTCTCAACTGACCCGAAGTCAGCGTCATAGTATGGTACAAATCCTACCACTGGTCCCAGACCAGTATCATTGATCCCAGATCAATGGAGGTCATCCTAGCATAGGGAGTACGGTAGATACAACGATGTGTCCATTGGTACTACTATGGTCCCTAACTTCATTTCCCTGCTCATTGATCAGATGAGAGGTACTTCCCATGAGTCCCAGACTGCATGGGTAGGATGCCTCGACAGGAGAACTAATCAATCCTGTCCTCACAGGAGAACACATTAATCCTGCTACAATCGCCATGGAGAATACATCAATCCAGGCTGCCATGGAGAACACATCAATCCAGGCCTCATAGGATAACACATCAATCCTGCTACAATCGTCATGGAGAACACATCAATCCAGGCCTCACAGGAGAACTAATCATCCTGCTACACAAGAGAGCAAATCATCCTGTTCCACAAGAGAGCGAATCAACTTGTCCCACAAGAGAGCGAATCATCTTGTTCTAGTGCACACCACCAGGGGAGGGTGAGTCACCTTGTGGTCGTATGTCGCTCCAGTAAGAACCACAAGCCCTCAAAGCTCCCAGAGCTCAATGTATGCAACATGCAGGACTTTGTACAAGGGTTTCTTGACGACTCCAAGTCGTTTGGGAAAATCACAGATTAGATCTTTCCTCGGGGCTTTGACAAGCTGTATCGACCTGTACATCATCTTAATGCGATGGAGCCTCCTTGCTCATCGACTTACCATATCCCAGATGATGTCTATCTGCTAGAGCAATTGACGAATACATGATTCCTCGATAATCGAATCCCACCTCTACCATATCCCAGATGATGTCTATCTGCTAGAGCAATTGACGAATACATGATTCCTCGATAATCGAATCCCACCTCTGGTTTTTACAGAGAATCATAGTGGTATCCAATGTAAATCCAAACAGCTCATTGAAGAGCTTTCACAACCAGACTGCCTCACACGAGGTCATGCTAGCAACAATATCTTCTGCTTCGGCGATGCTCAAAGCCACCGACTTCTGCTTCCTACTCATCTAAGATATCGAAGCAGATCCCAAGGTGAAACAACACTCGAAAGTGCTCTTACGGTCCCCCACACTGCCTGCCCAATCAGCATCAGTATATCCAAGTAGTCTCACATCTCCGGTAGTGTATCTTAACCCATTGTACCACGAAGATATCTCAAAAGATTCTTGGCATCAATATAGTGAGGCTCAACCAAATATGAGCTCACAATGCTAACTGCAAAACATATGTTCGGATGGAGGTTCACTAAGAACATCAATGCGAATGAGTTTATGAAACTCAGA
>APFE030394366.1:25583-36472 GCA_000404065.3 Pinus taeda
GACAGCTATTGCAAGGATGTAGGGATCGAGAGACATAAGACCACGGTTTATACTCCTCAGCAAAATGGAGTTGTTGAATGCATGAACAGGACTCTTCTAGAGAGAGCAAGGTGTATGCTGAGTAACGTCGGGTTGTCGAAGGAGTTGTGGACGGAAGCAGTGGCAACTGCTTGTTATGTGATAAACCGATCTCCATCAACGACAATAGACTGCAAGGTTCCGCAAAAGGTATGGAAAGGACACCCTTGTGACTATTCTAAACTCAGAGTGTTTGGTTGTGATGCATATGCTCTAGTGCCTAAACATCAGCGAACTAAATTAGATCCGAAATCGAAAAGGTATGTCTTTGTTGGGTATGGTGATGGAACAAAGGGATTTAGATTGTGGGATCCTACTACCCGCAAATCATCATCAACAGAGATGTAAGGTTTAATGAATCCTCTCTTGTACAGTTAGATGTAGATAGAAGATTGAAACAGGATGATGTATCTGATTTCCAGCATATTCAGTTTGACAACTTTTCTAATGATAGTCATAACGACCATAGTTCAGATTCTAGTCATGAACAGGGTTCAGATGGAGGTCATGAACAGGTTTCAGATGGCGACCATGAAGAAGTTCCTACAGAGGATAGACAGCCAATTGTGGAAGCACCAAAAACATCCTTAAGGAGATCTACAAGGATCAAACGCCGTCCGAGAAGGTATGACGATTCAATTGCTTTGATCGCTAATGATGATGAACCTTTGTGTTATCAGGAAGCTGTAGAAGGTTCAAATAGTGACAAATGGAAAGCAACCATGAAGGAAGAAATGATGGCCTTGAGTAAAAACGGCACATGGGATCTGGTGGAGCTTCCGAAAGGCAGGAAAACTGTGGGATGCAAATGGGTGTTCAAGTTGAAACGGGGTGTGAATGATACGGAAGACAGGTACAAAGCTCGGCTGGTTGCAAAAGGGTTTTCTCAGAAAGATGGCATAGACTTTCATGAGATTTTTTCACCAGTGGTTAAAATTGTTTCAATTAGAATTGTGTTAGCATTAGTGGCTTTGTTTGATTTGGAGTTGCAGCAGTTAGATGTTAAGACTGCATTTCTACATGGTGATTTAGATGAGGAAATATATATGGAACAACCGGAAGGTTTTGTTCAGCATCGCAATGCGAAATTTGTCTGCAGGCTCAAGAAGTCATTATATGGCCTGAAGCAGTCGCCTCGGCAGTGGTATAAGAAGTTTGATTCTTTCATGTTGAGTCAGAAATATGTTAGAAGTGAATATGATCAATGTGTTTATTTTAAACAGTTGAATAATGGCATATTCATTATCTTGGTATTGTATGTTGACAATATGCTTTTAGCAAGCAAAAGCATAGAAGAAATCAATGGGTTGAAGGCTCAGATGGCAAGAACATTTGATATGAAAGATCTAGGAGCAGCAAGACAGATTTTGGGCATGGAGATTTACAGAGACAGTGGCAATGGTAAGCTGTGGCTATCACAACAGAAGTATGTTGAGAAAATACTTTTGAGGTTTGGTATGAACAATGTGAAGCCTGTGTCGATCCCTTTAGCTTCCCATTTTAAGCTTTCTTCGAGTTTATGTCCTAATACAGATGAAGAAAAGGATTATATGTCTCGAATTCCTTATGCCAATGTAGTAGGATGTTTGATGTATGCGATGGTATGTACGCGACCAGATATTTCTCATGCAGTTGGGGTTGTCAGCAGGTACATGGCAAATCCAGGTAAATAACACTGGTGAGCAGTGAAATGGGTGCTTCAATACTTGAGAGGCACAAGTAGTTATTGTATTTCTTACAATAAGAGTAGTGAATATGTTTGCGGATATGTTGATTCCGATTTTGCAGGTGACTTGGATAAGAGGAGATCAACTTCAGGGTACGTCTTTACTCTTTCAGGTGGAGCTATAAGCTGGATGTCAAAGCTACAGAATATTGTTGCTTTGTCTACTACTAAAGCAGAATACATTGCTGCTTCTCATGCTTGCAAAGAGGCGGTTTGGTTGAAAGGTTTGCTTGGTGAGTTTGGTAGGTTACAGGATAACATCAGGTTACTTTGTGACAGTCAAAGTGCAATACATTTGGCTAAAAATCCAGCCTATCATAGTAAGTCAAAGCATATTCCAATCAAATATCATTTTGTAAGACAGGTTATCACTGAAAGGGGCGTTTCTCTTGAAAAGGTGCATACAAAGGAGAACTGTGCAGACATGTTCACGAAACCAGTTTTGTTGGAGAAGCTACGCTGGTGTTTAGCTTCTCTTGCAGAAAAGATAAAATAATAATAACAGGGCATCAGGCGAATTGTTGTCAAGGTGGAGATTGTTGAGATTTTCTGTTTTAGTCAAATAGGCAGAAATCTCTGAAGGATGACAACAATAGGGATTCAGTTCCTAGATTAGCTCCAGGTTGTTGGGGGGGAGTTAATGCCTCCTATATTTGATGTGAGGGAGTTATGAGATTGTTAGATTCTCTATTCTATATAATATGCAACCATTCGGATGGTTTGCTAAGAGTTTGAGAGGATTTCTTGATGTAATCTCCAATTTATTTAATATATTCATGATGCCTATGTTTGGTGGACGTAGCCCAGATTGGTTGGGTGAACCACGTTAAATATTGTGTTTATGTGCTTGACTGCTGTGTTAATTCTGCTGTGTGTTTATTAAATAGCTGTGCACCTGATCCAACAGTCGACATATAACAATTTTGTGAAGGAATCTTAATGATGTCGACCTTAGCTTGCTTGCAAGCTCTGTTCACATATAACAATCTTAAAGTGACGAATATGCAAGCAATGAGACTGAAATCCCATGAAATTTGTCGGGATTTTAGAAAGAATTTAGTTGTATCTAATGGTAATGAAACGATTACAGGAGAAAAGGGGCGGGGAAGGTGGGGATTCTGTTATGGGGGATTCAAATAGAGTGAGGTTTTAGTGCGAGAGAAAAAGCTTGGAGATTATATTTTCTAAGCAAATTCGATTATGGCAGTTAAGTCTTCTCGATTTCGAATGTGCATGGATTCAAATAATTTTCGGTGGCATCATTTCCAATGAAGCTTTTCTTAATGGAAATTCACTAGGCTCTCGACATCGATATTCTTATTAACCTTTAAATGTAGAAAAAATTGCAGAATCTAGACACTGATATGTTCTCTCAAACAAAGAATGCTGAATTTATCACTCTAAGAGGAAGACCTTGATGTTAATCTACCTCGGATACTAAATGCATTGAGAAGATGAATGTATCTTATACAGGTAAGAAGGTATGGAAATAGGTCGATTTTTCATTTTTTCCTTGAATTTGTTAACTTAATTAGTTTTGGAAAGGTAAAAATGGTACTAGTGGACATATATCAACTATGGGATTAGGCATCAGATTCACTTCTTAGCTAGCTAAATCAAATCCCGCATCAACACTAATTGCATAAAGAAACTTAGTGTGCATAACTTCTTTACTTCTATAGGGAGGTTCACACATGTTGTTGAAGTTGGTAAGTGGCCAATAGCTTCTTTGGAGACATCTTTATGAGCAACACTTCGAATATAGATTGGAGGTTCCAAGTATCTGAAACCAAGTAATGGTCCTCGAGAACACCTAGTTACAAATTTGAAAAAAAATTATTGCTGCTCCAAATTGAATTCCTTAATAGCCTGCCACAACATCTGTATGATAGGATGATTTTCACTATAACCTCGAAAATAATGAACATTTGAGTGCAAGTCATTAACATCCATACCCTTACCCTCCTTTGTTAAGCCTGACATAAGAAGTTGGAGCTCATGTTCATTAAACATGTCTATCCAATCAGATTGTATCGACTTTCTAAATCATTGCAAAAAAGAATACCTTTGATTATCTATTTGATCATTAAGATGGTTGTTTGCCAAAAGATAAATAAATTTGATAACATAATTTCCACCAGGTAGCATTTCTTCCTCCTTTTGTTAACCATACTCATTAATTTCACTTACAAAATAGATGCCAGTTGGGAAACATCACCAACATTTCCTCCTTTTGTTCACCATACTCATTAATTTGATTTACAAAATAGATCCCCAGTTGGGAAACATCACCATCATACTTCTCTAGGAACAAAATATTCTGGTATAGTTCAGGACACAAAGAAGGAAAGTCTTGCAAATAGTTATGCATTTTCTTTTAGCTAGCTCAGAAAGAATGTGACAAATGGGATGTCAACTAAAATCCCATCAAATATAGCCTTTCCAAGGATTTTTCCAAGAAATTCAAAATATTGTAGATGTTCATAATATATTTTGGCAGATGTAGGATTTGAATAGAGAAAATGATCAACAATTTCCTTGAAAATCGCATATTGTATATCAAGTGTTGTTTTTGGTATGTTCTCCATAAAATATTTGAAATACCACCCCCATCAATTCTAGCCTCTTCAACTCCAAATTCATTCACAAACGTTACATGAATTATTCCCCTAAGTTGGTCTCTTGTCAATCCATTTAATTCCTTGAATGCATCCTCAACAACTCGGTCTCGCCTTATCCTACTTTGGTATCACTCAAAAGACTCTATGTAAGAGCTTTTGTCTTTTTCTCTAGTTGAGTCTAACAGTGGAGTATAAATCTAAACCCTTTTTGTAAATGACACAAATAATGGTGCTCATTTTAGCAGGTCATGAGCAGTTGGATTTTTATTTCTAGCCTTACTCGAGAAGAATATTCCCTCAACTACATCACAAGCATGAAATTCATCTAATGATGTAAATTGTTTCCTACAATTCCAACCCTGCAACTATGCCAAGAGTTCAACTGATAACACGTTGAGTCTCTCTCCTTGTAACTAAAATCCTTTTTTAGTTGATATATATTGAACAAACTTCTCAAGATGTTTAGGAAACCTAGAGGGGATCACTCATAGCAGTTTCCAAAATGCCTCTTTCAAAATGTTAACTATCTCCTTAACATCTTGCAATGAAAGTTCCTTTTGTTGTTCATGGAACTCCTCATTATTAGTTATTTTCAACATGTGCTTATAAAATGGATAGAAAACAAACCACAAAACCTCAAAATTTATAATGAAGATTTAAGTTTGAGAAACAAGTGTGTGCTTTGAAGAAAAATAGTCAAAATCACTAGAACATGTAACACTATGCTAGGGGTGTGAATAATATCTAAAAATCATGGTACCATAGCTACAAGAATGCAATGGAGCATTTAGAATATGCGTCTATGCAACAAACAAAATTCCCACTTCACTGACTGATACAACTGCAACAATTCAATCACTGCTGCAGGACAATGTAGTTGGATAACTCTCTTAGTAGAACAAAAAAACACTTAGCAAGTCAAATCTTGATTAAAATGAATTTTTCATCAACCTCTACATAAGCTTCACAAGCATTGAGTAGCATGAGGAAGCAACATCCTGCTAAAGAAAATAACCAAAGAAACCAGCAAATGAAGCCTCTCATGTTGTTTAAAAAATGCGAATGTTTTTTATAAGATAAAAAAAAGAGAATGGAATATTTTATTTCTTCCACAACCTTAAGGAGAAATACAAATTAACAAAAAAAAGGATTTTAGGACAATCAATAGAACTACCATTCGAATAGTGTTGTAACTTGTAAGAAAAAATCCAAGAACTAATTTTTTTTCTTTCAAAGTACCTATAAAATACTAACATCGCAAGGTCCATTTCTTTCATTACCATAATTTTTTCATGAATGGTAAAAATGGCAAGATTCATGCTTACATTTTCCTAGTTGAAATCACCGCAAACATTACAATAGTTGTTAACTAACTACCATCATAATGATCATGAATATAGGCAGGGATCAACTACTTAATAAATGAAAAAGTTGAGATGCAATAGATCAAGTCATTGATACAATGACTCATACCTTTACATAACAACAAACATACAAAGTCCAAGCACACAAACCCCAGTTATAGGGGAAATGTAGTGTTCCATGGGGTCGAGCCCCCCTACCTGGGAATTGTGATTCTTATTTCCCTCATGGTCCAGGGACTTAGGGTCATCTGGGGGTTGTTTGCCCATGCTCCAAAAACATGGTATGCATTGAAACTTCGAAGGGGGATGTTTCCTCAAATTTTGGGGTCATTTCCTAGGCAAAAGGGGTCATTTCCTTAGAGAAAATCTCATTTTTTTTAATAAAACATTAAAATTTTAATTGTTATGAAGCATGGAAAGGTTTCATTGTTATGAAGTGGTGGATTGTTAAAATTTTCATTAAGTCTCGAGAGTCGTGGAAGTCATCGAACTGCTGCAAGAAATCATCATCGCCCTCATTGAAGTTGCGGAAGCCACCGTTGTTGCTTCTCTTCCACATTCTCTCATATTTTAATTTATTTTCTTTAGTTTTATGACACATGAACCCCTTCTTTACCCACAGTATGCATATAGACCTATGCAAAAACCATTTTCTGCCCAGGAATTTATATGACCATCAAGTCAAAGATTAATTATAACTGAACAATGGCTTAAGGCCCCCTTAATTAGAATTCATGTGGAATGATTTATTTATTAACCACATAGTCTAGCCCTTCCAATCATTTCTATCATGACTTAATACATCCTCATAAGCCTTTATTAATTCCTATGGTCGCACATATATCCAACCTCCACTTTATACCTTTGGTTCATAATTGGACTTAACCGTAAAACCCTCTATCGACGCTTTAATCCATTATAAACCCTTTATAATAGATAAAACATAAAACCACATAAATCATACCTTTTCTGCCAATCCTCGGCCCTTGCACAGTTACTGATGTTACCTTTATCGGATCAATTCTCCACCATTGATTTCATTGTTTAATTTGATGGTTGACATTACTTCCGATCAACAAAACCAATCGTTGATCCTGCGCTGTAGATCTTCACCTCATTCGATCCAACACTTCACAACAATATCGGCTAGACAACTAGTACGAGGATTACTCACCTGATAAAGTGATTTCCTCTTTCTGCTTGGTTGCTATGTGTCGAATGGTTAATGGAATTGGGTGCTCACCCTTCAATACCACTTACAGTTTTGAGGCCGCTCGAAATCCTCTTTCGCTCGTAAACCCTCTTTCCTTCTTTGGTTAACTCCCAATTTATTTAAAGCTTGATGACCATAGATGCTATACCATCGATGGCTGCGACGACTCTCTGGATTCCTCATCTGTTAAATCTTGCATTGATCTTCGTCGTTAACTTCTTTGTCTTTACGCTGCGTGACTTAATCCTGGCCGCTTATCTCCTTCAATCCCATCTGTTGATATCCAAGATCCAATGGTTGTGGTGCAACAACTCTTCACCTTCCCGCTCTTCTCTTTGCTTATGTTTTACGCTATTTCTTTAGTGTTTCTATGGTTTCAGGTTTCTTCAAGGTTCTGATCCCTTGGTTGTTTCATTGCGCACTTCCTCTTGAGCTTTGGCTTTGATCTTTCTAATGGATTCAATGATCCATTATGATCCCCTTCTTCATGTATTTCTCTGTGTAATCTCCGAACTTCGCCTGCAACTCTCTGTTACACAGAATATGCTAATTCATTCATTCATCATTCAATATTCGATAACACATTTATATAAATTGGAATTTGAATATCTGTGCATATATATATATATATATATATATATATATATATATATATATTATATATATATATATTATATATATATACTATATATATATATATATATCAACAAACAATTACATAATGAGACTCTTGGTCTCTCCTCGGTCTAATCTTCTAATTAATGGCCTCTGTTCATCATCTGCCCACAGGCTTACAAACACAACTAAATTTCTAACTCTCTTTGTCTAACCTCTCTCTTTTTTGAACATGCCTTTTAGGCTTACCTTTATACAAAGGGATTCTAAAACCATTTTCTGGTTCGGATCCATAAACTCCCCAACAAAATTCCTAAATCTCTTCCTCATTCCTAAGGATTCTCTCAAATCCACAAAATCATGAACTAACTCCTAATTTAAGATTTAAAATCAATTATCAATCCTCTCATCACTCAACTATCCTAAATCTCTCATATTCTCCTACATTCAAGAACATTTAAAATTATGCCTCACAATATTCAATTAATTCCTATTCTCATTAAAATCACTCAAAAACATTAAATAATTACATTAATTTAATACTTAGGAAACCAAATTCCTTGAAACACAAGACCCCCTATGTCTACTAAAATGAAATGATAATGTTGAGCTAAATGATCCTGCATCAGACTCCCCAAGTAAGAAAGTTTATGACCTCTTTGTCATAAGTCTAGATAATTGATTCCTCCTAGATCCCAGAATTTATTTTGTAACTTGTCTCTGCTTGTCCATTGTTCTATCACTGTTGTTGTCCGCTGCTATTCTCCAGGTCTCCATACCTTATGTTGTAATGCTCCACTTGCCCTACTTTCATAGTCTGTGTTCTCATTCAGGTTGTTCCCTGCTTCCTAAAGGGAATACGGCCGAGGTAACCACTAACCAATCTTTTAGTTACAGGTCCTAGCCTACTTGTAACCAGAGAGGGCTCTCTCTTTATGATTTAGCTTTGTTGGTGGATGATTTTAGGCTAGTTATGGTGTGTTGTTTTGTTTGTGTGTGGTTGGTTGGTGAATTCAAACAGAGCTGAGGTATAATTTACAGAACAGTTTGGGCCATCGGGAAATGGAGTCAAGGAAATGTGCTGCTGAAGTATGTTTTTGAAGGCAGAGTGTTGTTGCAAAGCCAGATAGGCATCTGTGGAACAATTTTTTAGATTTTGTGATGAAGTTATGGAATTAGTGAGTGAAAGGCAATTGAGAATCTTTCACTATGCTAACAAGGGAAAAATGAAAGTATTGCTTAAGAGCAGTTAAGAATTCTTAAACAATATTCACAGTGATAGGATTAGTTTAGACATGAGCAATTAAGAATTCATATCCATGGCTAATCTAGCAGAAAACATATTTAGAAATAGAGATTGAGCATAGGGTATATTCAAACAAATCCTATTGCTTTGTTTAAAGATATATTTATAGTTAATGAATGAATTAAAATATGCAATATGAATTTTCCATTTATTCATTCAATTAATTCCAAGTTAATTTTAAACTAACCTGAATATAAAAAAAATAAAAAATAATAAAAAAATTAAATAAAAATAAAAATAAAAATAAAATAAATAGAATTAAATATGTAGAATTATTTTAACATTAAATAAATATTATTGGAATGTTAGGAAATAAAAATACTATATAAATGGATATATTTATTATAGGGAATAAGTAAAATATATAATTTTAAACATTAAAAAAAATATATAGAAGTTAAGTATGTAAAATAATAAAAATATATATATTATAATAATAATATATATATATATATATATATATATATATATATATATAATGGTTTAGTTTGGTAACTAACCATGGGCCTAATTTATTTTTATATTTTTCTAATAATTTATATAAATAATTTAATTACTTATCATTAAATTGATAAATATAGTATTATATTAGGTACTGAATAATATTAATAATATATATATTTATTAATAATTTGAATAATTAAATAGATTAATTTTAATATCTAACCACTGTTCTGTTTTATCTTTTACCCAATTTACTTAACTATATAAATATAATATTAATTATAAAGAATATTAATATTATTTTAGTTAAGGGAGTTTGACTGGGGTTCTTAAGTTGAAAAATAGCCGTTAGTCTTTTTAGCCGTTGGAGTCTCTGCTTAGACTATTTAACACGCTAAACTGGATCTGGTTCTTCAACTTGTCCTGACGATGAACCACACTAGTTGGTTCGAAACACGTCGACAAATGATCAATTATGTGATTTCGCCAAAAAGTTTCTAAACAAATCCTAAGCTATTCTTTTTCTCTATTTACTATGATCATGAACATATATGAATTATGGCATACACAGAAAAACAAGAACACAGTTCATAATAACTTATTGTTCTAGCAAATGACACAGGAATTCTGCAACATAACAGAGCCATTCATTTCCACCTTCAGACAGTATAGGAACCAGGAACTCCACCAGCAATTTGTATTAGCACAAAATGTCTCATATATACAATACAGCTCTTCTGAAAGAGTTTCACTACAACCGACCCCCAATACGTTCTTTGAGGGGATATATATACAAAAATAGGATACAAAATATCTCAATAGTAAGTTATTGTGCAATAAATTGCACCACCAACTCTCTTAAAAAGTAAATGAAAGATATAACTATAGCATTTAATGTTGAGATGGCAGCTATCTTTCTGTCAGACAACTTTTGATTTTTTGGCTCAGGAAAGTTGGCTGTAGCTGTGCCTTTAATTCTGCGTTAGTTGAGCCTGCTGTCTAAGTGCTTTGATGAGTCACTGTACGGGTGCTTCCTATGATATCTGCGTGCTGATTTGTCTGCTGACCTGTACTACGACTGAGATCTGAATTTTCACAAAAAAGTAATAATATGATGGGATCACCTGGGCATAATTTCCAGCATTGCCTGCCACCAATCAGCTGGAGGTAGCTGATGTCTCCTTATTTTTACCAGTGTTTCATCTGCTTCTGTATATCTGTAGAAATTTGGAGGCACTTCAAATAGATGATTTATCTCATGCTCAATAAAAAATAATTTTTCTAATTTGTCATACAGATACTGCCCAGAGGGAGAGTCTGCTTCTTCTGTGGAGCTGTTGGATGCTGTGATTTGATTCTCCACATAGTTGTTGATTCTTGTGATATACTGATCATATGACAGCAGTTGTCATGTGCCAGTCACTAGGCTTGGCAGTCCTTTATCCTGCAATACTGTCATCTTTGCCCTGAATTCATCAATTTCTGCCTTCATATCCTGACATTTTCTTTCTAGAGTTTGAGT
>APFE030394366.1:47807-64269 GCA_000404065.3 Pinus taeda
AGAGCAAGTTCACGAAGGAACGAGAAAGCTATTGACGAAGAAATACCCAAACAAGTTACAGATATAGAAACGAATACACAGTCATTTTCCTTTGCAAATTTTAACAATCGGATCTATAGTACAAATATTATAATATATATATAAAATATATTAATAAAAATAATATATATAATATATATAAATATATATTTGTCAAAAGTCGAGTATCACAGTTCACTGTTCAAAGACCAATAAATAGAACAGAGTTGACCAAAACTACAAATCCTGCGAGGTCATTGCAGGACCACATTAATACCTATTTAACTACCAATAGCAGAGTCGCAAATACATAGTGGAGCCACAGGCACAGTGCCACGAAACCACAGAGCCGAAACCAAATTGCAACTAAAGACTCATAAAACCTATGAACAGTAAACCCTTCGTTAATCAAACAAAAAGACACCAAGGAGCGACCCTACCTGGTACAGGCATAGGAGACACGACATGAGGACCATGAACAAGCCTGTCGCTCACTTGCATTGGCCAACGAACAGGTCAATAGAAACGAGAAACAAACCATAGTTACAATACAAAATACAACTAGAACAGAGGGAAGGGTTCATAGAAGACTCATCGAGGGAGAGACGAGTCCGTATAAAAGCCCCAGATTAAGGTTCCAACCACAGAGTTGCTCACTGCCATGAGGAGTAGAGACCGTTAGCAACTGAGAGAAGCAAAACAGGAATAACTAGCATAGAGAGAGGGTTTACTTTTCATATGACTACCGAGTGGAAGCTGAAAGCCGAGTGACTCCATAACTACAACCTATGAAAAAACCAGAAAAACTGTCAAACTGTGAAGTAAATGCATGGAGGATAGTCAAGTAAACTAGAGCTACAATAGGAAACACAACTAGAGCCAAGCAAAATAGACAATAGAGACTGATATGAAGGGTTCCAAACCTAGGTCTTGAAACTGAGCACAGAACAGGCCAAGACATCTTCCACAAGCATAAACCCTCATCGAGTTGCAAACCAGGTGCAGTGGAAGTGAAACCCCAAACAAAGAAATAGAGAAAATCCCCATTCCGCAGAACCAGGGACCTCACAGGTAGCATCATGACATAGCAAAATGAAAATAGCAAATGAAATGAACAGTTAGGGGTTCGAAGCATAGAAAGAGTGGGAAGGAACAAAGCCAAAGGTCAGGACACATGTCCTCATCACAATAAAACAATAGTACATCAACATTAAAGTCAACCAACCACCGCTTAATAAAATCCAATCAAAAATTTATCATTAACCCGAAATTCTTAAGGGTTGGACCCATCAAATTTTGGTATCAGAGCAGATTCAACTAACTAATTTTCTTATAAAATGGAAGCTGGAAGAAGAGGTTGTGGCAGAGCTATTCGAAGAGTAGTAGATGAAGGATTGAGGGAAGAGATTAGGATCCTGAATGCCCATTTGGTGGTAGTAGAAGCAGGAAGGAGAAGGGATCTGGAAGTAGGGGATGATAGTGAAGAAGAAGTTGTAGTTACAACAGATGGATGAGATGAAGAAGGACCTGAAATCAAATTGTTAAGGTCAGTCTTGTTGGCTAGCAGTAAGCCAAAGCCTAGAATTCCAAACTATGATGGTAGTTTTTCCACAAAAGTGTTGTTGGACTGGATTAGTGACTTGGACAAGTATTTTCAATGTGAGAAGGTTAGCAAATATAGGAGAGTTAAATTCACTGCCACCAAGCTGAAAGGACAGGCAGCGTTATGGTGGGATAGTGTCCAAGCAAAGAGGAGAAGATTGAATAAGTTACCCATCAAAAAGTGGACCAGAATGGTCGCTAAGATGAAGGGCAAGTTTTTTCCCAAAGATTACCAGATTGCTCTATATCGACAGGTGCATAACTTGAAGCAGAGAGGAATGACGGTGAAAGAATATACTAAAGAATTCTATCAGGTGAATTTGAGAGCTGGGTATACTAAAGACACCCCATAAAAGATAGCAAGGTTTGTGAATGGGCAAAGGCTAGATATATTGGATGAGATAAGTATTCTTTCTCCAAAAACCATAGAGGAAGCATACCAGAGTGCCTTAAAGGTAGAAGAAAAGATCGCAAGAAAGCAGAATGCCAAGAGAGGATGAGGAACTGGCAGAGGGAAAGGACAATCCTTTGGCAAAGGAAGAACTACCAACAATAGTGAAGAGGGTAGCAGTTCAAAGACCTCAGGGATAGTAGAGAAGGAAGGTAGCACTAGGGGAGGAAGGCCATACCAGAGAGGAAGGGGAAATGGTAGAGGTAGAGGAGCTGCCTACCAGTGCTACAAGTGCCTCAAGTGTAGGCACAGATCCTTTAAGTGTCCTAAAGGAGAACAGGCTGGTCAAAGAGGAGCATATGTTGCTCAGATAGAGGAAGTCTAGGAACCACCTCAATAGGTAGAAAATGTACTGAAGACAGGAGAGGCCTTAGTCTTGAACAAGGTACTTCTTAAATTGGAAAAGGAAATAGCTGAACAAACCCAGAGAAAGGCATTATTCTGGATTGTGTGCAAGTCACATGGCAAATGCCACAAGCTGATTATAGATAGTGGAGAAATTGATAATATAGTTGCAAAAGAGATGGTGGAGAAATTGGGTTTAAAAAGATTGAAGGATCCAACTCCCTATAATGTCATGGTTACAGAAGGGTCACCAACTGCTAGTTGATGAGCAGTGTGAGGTGGAGTTCCATATTGGCAAGTATAGGGACGAAATGATTTGTAACATCATGCCCATGGACGTGTGTCATATTCTGCTAGGTAGACTGTGGTAGTATGATTGAAAAGTTGTTCATGATGGGAAAACAAACTGTTACAAGTTTGTCAAGGATGGGGTTAAGCATGCTCTAGTACCCATCAAGGAGGAAGAAACAACGGAGAATAGTGGAACAAAAATATTACTGGTGGGTGGAAAATAATTTCTAAAATAGATTGAAGATGACAAGGTAGATTATGTTGTTGTAAGGAGACTGAGAGCAGTACTCTTACACACTGAAACTTCTGATTTACCTAAATAAATCCAGGAAATGTTGCAGGAATTCAGCGACATTGTGGTGGATGATTTACCAGATAAATTACCACCAAAGCGGAGTATCAGTCATCACATAGATTTCATCCCTAGAGCTAGTTTTCCAAATAAAGCTACTTACCGGATGAACCCCAAAGACAATGAGGAGATTACGAAATAGGTACAGGAGTTGTTGGATACCCATGTATAGCTCCAACAATCTTAGCTGCTAAGAAAGGAGGCGAGTGGCGGAAGTGTACAGATTCACAAGCAATAAACAAAATTACAATCAGATACAGGTTTCCATTGCCATGAATGGATGACACGATGGACTGCCTGAGCGGGGCAACATATTTTTCAAAGATAGATCTGAAGAGTGGATACCACCAGATTAGAATCAGAGAAGGGGACACATGGAAAACAACTTTCAATACTAATGAAGGGTTGTATGAATGGCTGGTGATGCCATTTGGGTTAAGTAACGCCCCTAGTACTTTCATGCGCCTGATGAATGAGATGTTGAAAGAGTTCATTGGGAAATTTGTGATTGTGTATCTTGAGGATATATTGATTTTCAGCAAGACCAAGGAGGAACATTTTCGACATGTTCGATATGTTCTAGAGAAGTTGTAGCGAAACAAGTTGCCAATAAATCTAAAAAAATGTACTTTCTTTCATAAGGAGTTAATCTATTTGGGTTTTTTGATTGTAGAAAATGAGCTAGAAATGGACCCAGAAAAAGTTGCAACTATACTTAGCTAACCATCCCTTAAGAGTCTGTTTGAAGTTCGAAGTTTTCATGGGTTGGCAAGTTTCTATCGCAAGTTTATAAAGAATTTTAGTGGAAACTACACATCTATGTTGGATACAATCAAGAAGGCAAGTCAATCTTTTCAGTGGATTGAAGTTGCAGAGAAGAGCTTCCAGATATTGAAGAAGAAGATCACTGAGAGGCCAATTTTAAGGCTACTTGATTTCACCAAACTTTTTCAAGTTCGTTGTGATGCTAGTGGTTCAGCCATTGGAGCTATACTCAGCCAGGAAGACAAACCAGTAGCCTATTTCAGTGAAAAATTAAATGAAAGGAGGAAAAAGTATATGTCTTATGACAAGGAGTTTTATGCCATCATCCAAGCCTTGAAGCATTCGAGGCATTATCTATTGGGCAATGAGCTTGTCTTGTTTTCTGATAATTCTGCATTACAGTATGTTATGCAGCAACATAAGCTAAATCATAAACATGCAAAATGGGTGGAGCACTTGCAGAGCTTTACATTCATATTGAAGCATATCAGTGGTCAAGCAAACAAGGTAGCATATGCACTAAGCAAAAGAGTTCTACTCTTGCAAGAGAGCATGATACAAGTGTTGGGATTTGAACATCGGAAGGACTTGTATCAAACAGATGCAAATTTCAAGGAGGCTTATGAAGCCTACTAGAATCCATTTTTGAGGAACA
Source organism: Pinus taeda (assembly GCA_000404065.3). Lineage (NCBI taxonomy): Eukaryota > Viridiplantae > Streptophyta > Pinopsida > Pinales > Pinaceae > Pinus > Pinus taeda. The sequence goes on from APFE030394366.1 coordinate 52,287, forward strand.
ATAGTCCATGGCTAGACTATAACTTGCAGGGGGAGCTGTTATTCAAGAGAGGACAATTGTGTGTCCCAGAATGTTCGATGAGGAAGAACATCATTTGGGAAAAACATAGTGGAGGTCTAGCTGGGCATTTTAACATTGATAAGACCTTGGATTAGCTCAGTCATTTCTATTACTGGTTGAAGATGCGAAGGGATGTGCAGTGGTATGTGACCAGGTGTAAGATATATCAGTTGGAAAAAGGGCGCAGTCAGAAGAGGGGGTTGTATACACCCTTGCCTATTCCAAACAGACCGTGGGATTTAGTCAATCTGGACTTTGTCCTGGGTCTGCCCAAAACATAGCAGGGTTTTGATTCCATCATGGTGGTGGTGGACTGATTTTTGAAGATGGCACACTTTATTCCTTGCAGAAAAACTAGTGATGCTACCCATGTAGCACACTTGTTTTTCATTGAGGTCATCAGACTACATGGCTTACCCAAGTCCATTATTTCTGATAGGGACGTGAAATTAACAGGGCATTTCTGGCACACCTTGTGGAAAAAGCTGGGCACGAAGTTAAATTTTAGCTTCGCTTATCATCCACAGACTGATGGGTAGACGAAGGTGGTGAACAGAAGTTTAGGAAACCTACTACAGAGTTTAGTTGGAGAAAATTCACAAATGTGGGATCATGTACTTGCTCAAGCATAATTTTCTTACAACGACTCACCGAATCGAAGCACAGGAAGTAGTCCTTTTCAAATCTTGTATGGAATGCATCCCCAAGGAGTGCATAAGTTGTGGGATTTGGGACAGTTAGAGAGAAGAAGTGTTGACGAAGAAGACTTTTCAAGAGAAATTAATGACCTACATGAATAGGTTAAGATGAAATTATACGAAAACAGTCAACGGTAGAAACAGAAAGAAGATATGAAAAGATGGGAGGTAAAATTTAATGTAGGGGATCAGGTTCTAATGCATCTGCGAAAAGAAATATTTCCTAAGGGAGAATACAATAAGCTGAAATTCAAAAAAATTAGACCTTGTAAAATTCTGTGTAAGTTTTCAGCAAATGCCTATGAACTGCAATTTCCTCCAGGTATAGGAATATCACCCATCTTTAATGTGACAGATTTATTCCCATACACTGCCAGTCTGGAAGAGAACAGTTCAGCACAGCCAAAGTGGGACACCCGAGAAAGGAGTAGTACGTGGATGAGACAAATGGATTCATCTCAGCCACTAGAGATTGAAGGAATCCTCGATACATAGGTAGCTAGGTGAACAGGGAGAAAGGAGTACCTACAATACCTCATCAAGTGGAAGAACTGCCCTATTGAAGATAGTTCATGGCTTGATGCAAGACAGATACAACATGCAGGGTATTCTATCGAGGAGCTCATGGACCGAAGCCATGAATTTTCACCTACCCCGAGAGCCTAATGCAGGAGCATCTAGCTCAAGGAGGTCATGGTTGGGAGTTCGTCTCTTTCTAACAGCTTGAGTTTCATTAGTTTTATCTACATTTCTAGGAATGGTTGTCTCAGCCAGTGTTAGTGTTTTTCTTACGTGTTTCTTTTTACTGAGGGTGTATTATTTCGAACAGTAAACCCTCAGTTAATAAAATAGGAAGACACCAAGGAGTGACCCTACCTGGTACAAGCGCAGGAGACATGGCGTGAGGACCACAAACAAGCCTGTCACTCACCTACATTGGCCAATGAACAAGTCATTAACAATGAGAAACAAACCATAGTTACAATACAAAATACAACCAGAACAGAGGGAAGGGTTCATAGAAGACTCACCGAGGGAGAGATGAGTCCATGCAGAAGCCCCAAATTAAGGTTCTTACCACAGAGTTGTTCTCTGCCATGAGGAGCAGAGACTGTTAGCAACTGAGAGAAGAAAAACAGGAATAACTAGCATATAGAGAGGGCTTACCTTTCAGATGACTACCGAGTGGAAGTCGAAAGTCGAGCAACTCCATAACTGCAACCTATGAGAAAACCAGAAAAACAATCAAATTGTGAAGTAAACACATGGAGGATAGTCAAATAAACTAGAGCTATAACAGGAAACACAACTAGAGCCAAGAAAAATTGACAACAGAGACCGATACCAAGGGTTCCAAACCCAGGTCTCGAAACTAAGCACGAAACAGGCCAAGACATCTTCCGCAGGTGGAAAACCTCACCGAGTTGCAAACCAGGTGCAATGGAAGTGAAACCCCAAACAAAGAAACAGAGAAAACCCTCATTCCATAGAACCAAAGACCTCACAAGCAGCATCATGACACAGGAAAGTGAAAATCACAAATGAAATGAACAGTCAGGGTTTCAAAGCATAGAAGGAGAAAGAAGGAACAAAGCCCAAGGCTAGGACACATGTCCTCGTCACAATAAAACAATAGTACAGCAACATGAAAGGTAACCAACCACCGCCTAATAAAATCCAATAAAAAATTTATCATTAACCCAAAAATCTTAAGGGTTGCAACCATAAACCTACCTTCAGGATCTCACCATTTCTGCAAATCTGTTTCAGCAGATCTTTATGTTTCCACTCCAAAAATTCTCAATATTCAGCTACTGTCAATCAGATTTAGGATCTGATTCCTTCTTCCAATCTTTTAGCTTTATCTTGGCAAAGCTTAACTATCAGCAAGAATTTCTCCCTTGCTGAGTTTTCTTCCACTCAGAAATCCTTACCAGTTTCTTCCATTACTACTTCTTAAGACTTGATTTTCTTTTGCTGAGATACTTCATTAGCTACAACTATAAATCTTCAATCTATTTCTTTATCCAACAAAACTCAAATTAGAGTTAAATAAAACAATACCTACATGATTTCACAAGGAGTATCCATTCACTCTTCACATTCAAGTGAATCTCCGTTGTTCAAAACATCACTATCGATTCTTTATGTTCCTGCAACCTCGTTACTCATCTTCCTCTAAGAACTTAACTATTCTTCTCCAATTTCAATTTCAAACATTTCACAATTCCAATTATACAGATTCATTATCCATAAATCACTTGCTCTACTTTCCTCAAAATCTAAACGTTCTATCAAAATGTAGGAATGTCAAGATTAGTATTCCTCTTACCAATCTCTCAGCTTACCTTGGCCGCTTAACTGTCAGATTAGAATCTGATCTCTCTTGCCTGCATACACATATTTCCACATTTCTCTTTTCTAAATTCTTTCAAAGAAACTTTCACACATTATTTCTTTGTTCTTCTCTAATACCAGATGACGCAGGAACCCCTGCTTTACCCATAGTATGCATATAGACCTATGCATAAACCATTTTCTGCCCAAGAATTTATATGACCATCCAGTCAAAGATTCATTATAACTGAACAGTGGGTTAAGGCCCCCTTAATTAGAATTCATGTGGAATGATTTATTTATTAACCATATATTCTAGCCCTTCCAATCCTTTCTATCGGGACTTAATATGTCCTCACAAACCTTTATTAATTCTTGTGGCCACACATATATCCAACCTCCACTTTATACCTTTGGTTCATCATTATACTTAACCATAAAACCCTCTATCGATGCTTTACTCCATTATAAACCCTTTATAATAGATAACACATAAAACCACATAAGTCATACCTTTTCTGCCAATCCTCGACCTTTGCATAGTTACCGATGTTACCTTTATTGGATCAATTCTCCACTATTGATTTCATTGTCTAATCTGATGGTTGATGTTACATCTGATCAATGAAACCAATCATTGATCCTGCACCGTAGATATTCACCTCATTCAATCCAACGCTTCACAACAATATCGGTCAGACAACTAGTACAAAGATTACTCGCCCAATAAAGCAGTTTCCTCTTTCTCCTCAGCTGCTACATGTCGAATGGTTAATGCAATCAGGTGCTCACCCTTCAATATCATTTACGGTTTTGAGGTCGCCCTAAATCTACTTTCGCTTGTAAACCCACTTTCCTTCTTTGGTTAACTCCTGATCTATTTAATGCCCAATGACCGTAGATATTATACCATCTATGGCTATGACGGCTCTCTGGATTCCTCATCCATTAACTCGTGCATTTTTCCCTGCCATTCACTTCTTTGTCTTTATGCTGTGTGATTTAATCCTAGCCGCTTATCTCCTTCAATCTCATCTGTTGATCTCCAAGATCCAACGCTTGCGGTGAAACAACTCTTCACCTTCCTGCTCTTCTCTTTACTTATGTTTTACACTATTTCTTCAATGTTTTTTTGGTTCCGAGTTTCTTCAAGGTTATGATCCCTTGGCTGTTTCACTGCGCACTTCCTTCTGAGCTTTGGATTTGATCTTTCTAATGGATTCAATGATCCATTATGATTCTCTTCTTTATGTATTTCTCTGTGTAGTTGCTGAACTTCGCCTACAACTCTTTGTTACATAGAATATACTAATTCGTTCATTCATCATTCAATATTCGATAACACACTTATATAAATTGGAATTTGAATCTCCGTGCATATATATATCAACAAATAATTACATAATGAGACTCTTGGTATCTCCTCGACCTGATCTTCTAATTAATGGACTTTGATCACCATCTTCCCGTAGGCTTACAAACACAACTAAATATCTAACTCTCTCTGTCTAACCTCTCTCTTTTTTGATCATGACTTTTAGCTTAAATTTATACAAAGGGATTCTAAAACCAATTTTTGGTTCAGATCCATAAACTCCTCAACAAAATTCCTAAATCTCTTCCTCTTTCCTAAGGATTCTCTCAAATCCACAAAATCATGAACTGACTCCTAATTTAAGATTTACAATCAATTCTCAATCCTCTCATCACTCAACTATCCTAAATCTCTCATATTCTCCTACATTCAAGAGCATTTACAATTATGCCTCACAATATTCAATTAATTCCTATTCTCATTAAAATCACTCAAAAACATTAAATAATTACATTAATTGAATACTTAGGAAACCAACTTCCTTGAAACACAAGATCCCCTATGTCTACTAAAATACAATGTTAATGTTGAGCTGCATGCTCCTGCATCATTTTAGTTACTTCTATAGTTCTAGTAATCACTAAGAATCACTATGTAATTTTGCATCAAAGTTTTATTAAAATTTAGTAATTATAATTTTTAAGTCAATTCAAATTGAAAACCCTTGTTGCATCCTACAAGTTACAAGTTACAACTATGAGTCAGGGTTATTTTGAGAATAGTGGGAATAGTGACGACAACTAAAGTGGTAGTGAGTCACATGATGCACAAGAAGAAATTGAATGTAGTCACACGACGGAAGAAAATTAGAATAGGCCTTTACATGGTGTATATTCTGAAGGCCAACCAAGAGATCTAGAAAAATTTTCAAAGGGGACATTTAATCATATAAAACCACTTCTAATCTATGTAACCAAACTTCTGAAAAGAAATCCAAAAGTTGGTGGTGGCTCACATGATTGAGTCTGCAATATTTGTGGGCATCACTTTATTAGTAGCTATACTAGGGTGAAGCAACATATTTTGGTTATTACAGGTAAAGGAGTTAATATGTGTCCCTAAACTTTGGAGGCTAGAAAGGGCAGCGAGTGGAAAAGGACTATTTTCTAGCAAAAACATTGATCCATGCACAAATATGCCTCCATCTAGTGCTTCATCAAAAAGGCAAAGGGTTCTACTGGTGCATCTCATTCTTGTGCAATGAGTGCTATAGTGTTTGGGATGTACAATGTTCTAGATCAAGATGACACATATGATGCAATTTCCATATTTCTTTTTGCCAATGGAATTCCCTTCCATGTTGTTTGTACTCCATATTACAAGGAAATGGTCCAAGCAATTGCAAAAAAAGGGCCTTCATATGTACCACCCAGAGAACATAAGCTAAGAACAACAATTTTAGATGGAAAAGTGTCCAAAATTAATCTACAAAAGGAGAGAATGCGACAAACATGGTTGAGTTTTGGTTGCTTTATTTATGGATGGATGGGCTAGCATCTGGAAAATCCTACTAATCAACATGATAGTGACATCTACAGAAGATCCGTTCTTTCTTAAAGTTGTTGACTGTTATGAAAGCGCAAGGATGAATATTTCCAATTTGAACTTCTTCGAGAAGCTATAGAGGATGTTGGGGCTGATAGTGTGGTGCAATTTGTGAAAGATGCAACAATAGTTTGTAGCTTAGCAGGATTATTTATTCAAAGTAGGTATTAACATATTTTTTAGACTCCTTGTTGTGTGCATCCACTCAATAATGCATTGAAGGACATTGAGAAAATTCAGCGGATATTAGACTTGGTGACAACTAATAGAGAGGTGCATATGTTTAAAAACAACCACCGCACCTCCTTAGCCATGTAGAGGGATCACACGAGGAAGGAATTCCCCAAGCCCACTGATAGTAGATATGCTAGCTATTTTCTCTTATTAGAGAGGATGTTAGAGGTACAAGCACCATTACAATCCTTGGTTGTGAGTCCAGAGTGGGGAAGGTGGTATGAATCAAAGACATACTTGGGGAAGAATTTCATGCTTCAGGTGTTTGACAATGATTGGTGGGAATATTTTCCTTATTTAGTGTCATTGTTGGTCCCTATTGTGGAGGTCATTCGTTACACTGATTTAGATGCTCTTAGTTTTGGGGAAATCTATGAGACCGTTGATAGCATGTTGGGTCGTGTGAAGGCATCCATTCAACAAAGGGATCCATCATTAGAGTTCTATAAATCCAAGATTCAACCCATAATTCAACATAGGTGGGTCACATTAATACACATTTGCACATGGAAACATATGCATTAAACCCAAAATGGTATGTTGAAAGGCTTGGGAGGATGCCTCCTATTGATGATCATGAGGTAAAGAATGGCTTTCTAGATGCAATTTCAAAGATATATAGTGAGGAGGAGGGGGGAAAACTTTGAAGACAATTTGTTCAGTTTGCATCTCTTAGTGGCCCCTTCAACACACATGGTGCTTGGGTAGATCACATAGATCTAGTCCAAGATGACCCGATTGGTTGGTGGAGAATGCATGGGGATGGTGTTCCAGAGCTCAAACATCTAGCTATGCATTTGTTGTCTCAAATTGCTAGTTCCTATGCAACAGAGAGGAATTGGTCCACATATACCTTCATCCACTCTATAAAGAGGAAAAATCTTACCTTTAGAAGAGCTGAGAAGTTGGTTGTTGTGCATAGTGCCCTACGTCTTGAGCATAGGAAGACACTTGAGTATTTGAAGGGAGCTACAACATGTTATGGGATGTTGATTAAGAGGATGATGCACAAGCAGATATGGAGGAGGGACTTGTTGAGATAGAGATGCGGTTGGTTGGTGTGACATTTAGCATGTTTGAGAATGCAAGTGATTCTGATTCAGATAGTGACATGGTTGATCTTGATTTATTCATGCAACAACTGGATGCTTTGACTAGTAAGGCATTACCTTGAGAAATTATGCTCATTTGTCATTTTATAAGTTCATATGTCATTGAATTATTTTATATTTTTCTTCATACTTCAGTTGTAGACTTCAATTTGTTTTGAATCTTGATATATGATATATTAGACTTGACTCTATAAAAATTTGACTCTTGATGTATCACTTATCAGACTTGACTTTTATTTAAATATTCAACATTCATAGTTGAAACTTTAATATGGTTTAAAACTTTAAACATTTATTTTCATTGTACATTGTTACACTTTACAGTTACAAACTGACATGTGTAATGTATGATTATGTCATGCTTTTCATTTTAAATGTGTTTCAATTATATGACTCATCGATTTATCATTCATGATGTAAGTGTTATATTAATAATTATATAATGATAAAGACAGTTAAATTATAAAATTTCCATAATATATCATATATTTTATATCTATAAGTTTTTAGTATTTTTCGTATGTCGGGGTCCCTTTTGTTAAAGACCCCGACATCACCCCATGTTTCCTAAAAATTGGTGGGGATCATTTGCATAGGCCACTATTGCACATCCCCGATCCCCCATCCCCACATCTTGGAAACATGGTGGAACTTTGTAAAAAATAGAATTGAGTATTTTATCTCTTCCACAACCTTAAGGAGAAATACAAATTAAAAAAAATGGATTTTAGTGACAATCCATAGAAATAATATTCGAATAGTGTTGTCACTTGTAAGAACAAATCCAAGAACTAATTTTTTTTCAAAATACCTATAAAATACTAACATCGCAAGGTCCATTTCTTTCATTACCATATTTTTTCATGAATAGTAAAAATGGCAAGATTCATGCTTACATTTTCCTGGTTGAAAATCGTTGCAAACAGTTACATAGTTGTCAACTACTTGTCATCATAATGATCATGAATATAGGCAGGGATCAATTACTTGATAGATGAACAAAGCTAATATGTAATAGATCAATTCATTGAAACCATGACTCAAACCTTTACACAACAACAAAGATACCAAGTCCAAGCACACAAACCCTGGTTGAAAGGAAAATGTTGCCAAGGCCTCCATAAATGACCACCTTTGGCTCAAGTGACTTAGAATAGAAAATACGGATATGCAATCTGAGTTAAACATATCCAAGGGAAGTATTCAGGATTTGGTCAAGAAAATTTAAGAAGTTTGTTGCTTGTGGGTTTTTGAAAAGAGTAATTTGGAATGCATTGTTGGAAAGCTATAGAAATAACTTGATTTGATGGTTTCCTCAGCGTGAGAAAACATAGATGTAGTTGTAGAAATTTGAGCTAGATGGCCTTTAGATACTCAAAATCCTTATGGGATGAAGCTATAACAATTGGATTTTTAACTGAGAATGGAATGCTAGTCTTACAGAGACCTTAAGCCTCCATGAATTCAGAAACCCAAACAAAAAAGGAAAAAACATGAACGACTTGAGGATGGCATGTCCAACTTAACACCTCCATTAATGTGGCATTCCCAAGGCTAAAAAAGTAGCATTATAATTATCATGCAAGGGACTAAATATTGATATTTACGTGCTCAAATAGTAATATGACCCAAAATCCTTGTATCAATTGCCATTTCTTACCTTATTTGTACTTGCACATTGTTGGTAGTATGCTAATTATAAATGCATGATGCCTTTTTGTGTATCAATATATCTATATATGGTACATAAACCTAGCAAATGGAGAATGTAAATCATATCTGACATAATGGAACCAAAATTGAACTTGTGGTCAATTCAATAAAAGACTTCAGCCACAACAATATTGTTGTTGATCATTAACACAACACATTTCACCTTGGCAAGGTCTCCCCTAGGCACAACTATTAAAATTTAAAACCTCTAAGTAAGGAAGGATGTAGCTAAACACAACACGAAATACTAGAAACATTATAGTGAACCCAACTAAGAGTACTATGCATTTGCACCGTGAAACATCCCAAGGAATCTATAACTTTGCATGGACATCATGCAACATCCAACAAGGCATGTACACCATGAAAATTCCCACAAGCTATGTGAAGCGATTTCCATTATGCAAACAATTGGCAGATATGTTGTACATAGAAAAAAATGTTACCTTTCCAGAGCTATATGACGCCCCTATATTTCAAGTAGCTTGAAGTCTTACCTTTCTACCATAAAATTAAATTATGTCCATGTCAGGCTCTTAGTCAAGTATATTGAACTTGGAAGATGGAATAGCCATCACATATGACATTTAGACATCAAAAATCCAAGGATTCAAAATAGTTTCTAGCAAAACAATTCAGAGGCTAGCTCTTCTTTTCCATTTCAATGATTCTTACTCATCCATGATTGAGAGAGTCAAAATGGTTGCAAGCAAGGCCAGCTTGAACAAGTCTAATCAATCAATCCATAAAGTCATTCTCATGTATATCATGTTTCCATGCTCATGAGTTAAGCATGCACTACAGGTAGCACCCTAAATCATACAATTATGAATCTTAATCTGGAAGGAAAGCTTCAACAAGTATAAACAATCAATCAATAAAGTTATGCATATGTATAGTGTGTTGCAATGCTTATGAGTCAAGCATGCCATACAATAAACACCCCAAGTCAATATAAATATGTATATGCAGTATATAAGTGTAATGTTTCCCATTATCTACAGGGTAACATCGTCATGTACTCTCGTCTTTGTCATCAAGAGTAAGTTTTCTAACACTTGAGTTAGGGCATTATCTTGGAAGTATAAACTATTTATATGTATCTAATAGCAGAAGGAACCAAAAATATGCGAGAATATATTGAAATGTCCATTAACACACTATTCCAACCTACAAGCAACCCATATAATCACAAAAAGGGTTAAAAATCCTAATATCCATTTCACAATTAAGAGGTTGGAATTATTATTCTCCTTACAATTAACACATGATATAATAGTTTGATATAGCCTTATTCAAATTGACATAAAGTACATACGTAGGAGAAAAAAAAATAAAAAGAAAAAACCCAAATTCAATTCATATCTAATCTAATAACAAATAAACTACAGTGAAAAAGCCATCAACTTGTAAGTTGTTAGTAAATTGAAACTAAAGATCTCCAAAAATGCTCTTACACCTCACATTGTAATAACTGAATATCAACACTTAGATCCATACCATCTTTAGATGTCTTTGCAATGTGGCTTCAATATTTTTTAAATACTGTTATGAATATAAATATATTAATAAAATAAAATTAAATATTAAATAATTCAATAATAATTAATATGCTAAGAGGTCCATGAATTAAGTAAAAGGCATTGTCTAGAAGACTGCTTGATGAAAGGACATGCCTAGGTATATAAGCATGGCCTCATTGTAACATTCAATATCCTTGTGTGTGTGTATATATATATATATCTATATTACAAATACCTTTTATGTATTTTTACATTAAAGCCAACAATCTATAAGTTTTGTTACTTCTTGGCCAGAGATTCAAAAAAAAGTTGCAATTTGCTGCCTACTAGCAAATCTATTCAACCTAAGGAATCTATGCAAATAGAGTCTGTGAAGTCTGAGAATGATTTTGATGATGATGTTCCCTTACGCATGAGGTTTCAGGTAAAACAGTCGAAAAAACCACCTAGTGAAGGTTCCCCTATGCGTGGTGTTGACTCCAAGGATGAGAAGCCTTTAGCGTTAAGACACAAAACAAAATCTCCTAGTGAAATTCCCCCCATGGATAGCGATGACTGTGAAGATGAAACCTTTGTCAATAGGAGACAAACTAAAACAAACCAATAAAGGTTCCCTTATGGATAGTTTTATGAAACTAGCTCACAAAAAGATAAAAAAGAGAGATCAATGCCTTTAAAATAAGCCTCTTCAAGGGGGAAACCTCCTTTACATTACACAAATGACTAATTCTTGGATGATACAAATGACAAGAAATTCTTTCTATATATAGGAGTTTAAGGGGTCATAATATAATCAGAGTCTACATAACATTGATAATGTAAGGGCACAATAATAACAATAGTGGGCTTCTATGGGGCACAATAATAACAATATGGGGACTACATGGGCACAACAATATAATAAGGGGGTTGTACTAATAACAATAAGGGGTTACAGTAGTAGTATAGGGACCTAACATGCCCCTCTCCTTCAAAAAGTGTTGTCCTCAACGTTTGAGTAGTTCCTGATGCTTCTGCATAAAATTCTTTTCCTCCCATGTGGAACCTTCAGCAGGTAAGTTCTTTCACTTGATGAGATACTCTGAAATTGATCGATTTCGTAGCTATCAGGTTCTTGTTTCTATGACTACTCCAGGTTCCAATATGATTTTTCCTTCCTCATCAAGTTCTGGCAATATTGCTTGAATTGGGACCTTCTGCAACTTTGGAATGAGTGGACACTTATTCGTCCTTATTTCATTCATGCCTTGATTTGTTTATCGAATCTTGTTGGATAATAGAAATAGCACAAAACAATGCTTCCACATCCTCATCCTTTCTTGAGAGTGCATCTGCAACAACATTTTTCTTCCCTTTTTTGTACATAACCCACCATTCATTTTGTTA
>APFE030394366.1:64676-85885 GCA_000404065.3 Pinus taeda
TCTCCATTTTTACCTTGAAGTGTCTTCCCATTAGGTAAGGTCGCCATTTCTTAAGTGCATGTAGTATTGCCAACATTTCCTTCTCACAAATAGCTTGCTTGAGATGTAGTCGTAAAAATACCCAATCGCCTACATCAACATTTCTTTCACTGCGATATTGATCTGCCTGTTGTTTCATTCGATTATGCACCAAAGTGGCATTATCCTTTAAAAGTTGGAGAACTTGTTGTTGATGCTCGATGTGATCTTTCACTCCTTGAATCTTTTTCTTCTTGATATGTGCTTCTATCTTGAGAGTTTGAGGAGTGGTAATTTCTTCCAATGCATTACAAGATATGGTCGGATTCATTTCTTGATGCTCGATGTGATCTTTCACTTCTTGAATATTTTTCTTCTTGAAATGTCCTTCCATTTTGATAGTTTGAGGAGTGGTAATTCCGGCCAATGATTACAAGATATGGTTGGGTTCATTTCTTCTTTCTCGATGTGATCTTTCACTTCTTGAATCTTTTTCTTCTTGATATGTATTTATATCTTGAGAGTTTGAGGAGTGGTAATTCTTGCCAATGATTTACAAGATATGATCAGATTCATTTATTCTTTCTCTATGGTTGGTTCCTGGTGTATATCCTCGTCTTTTGATGTTTCTTGATCCTTTTCTTCCTCCTCTTCATAATATATGTAAAATAATTTCTTCTCAACACACTTATAACCTTTAGTGTATTTGCTATCACAATTGTAACAAAGCCCTTTTTCTCTTTTTTCTTCCAATTGTTGTGGTGTAAACCTTGTAGGTTGTGGAAGGATAGGAGAAAAAACACTTCCATAATTATAGTTGTGAGTGGTGGGATTCCTTGTTTCCATAATTTTGCATTCATTTTTTCTTGCCAACTTGAATTCCTTCACCAATGAATCAGGTTCCCAAAGACGAACCTCATTTTGAACGTTATCCTTTAAAGTCCTTATGAAGACATCAATCCTTTGCTTCTCTGGAGTATCATTTACCCTTATATTCAATTTTTGAAATTCCTCAATGTGCTCTACCATTGAACCATTTTGTTTGAGAGTTATCAATTGGCTAAAGAGGGTGTTTCTCTTTGTATCCTCATAATGTGCTATCATTTCCTCCGTGAAAATTGACCAAGTAACAAGTGGTTTACGAGAACAAAGCCCTTCATAACAGAAAAATTGATTCGGTTCTAAATATAAAGATGCAATATGTACCTTTTGTAATAGTTTCACCTCATGTAGATCAAAATATTGCTCCATCTGTAGTATCCAATTTACCGGATCCTTGCCATCAAACTTCCTAATATCACCTTTTCTTGATTTTAGGAGTTCGATCTTGAAACGACTGTAACTCTTTAATTTCAAATCTTCCAATTCTAAAATTACTACCTGAAGTAACCCTCTTCATTCTCTTTCCAATGCTACTAGTCTAATCAAAATTTGATTCTCCAAGAAATATTTATGCACAATCTCCCAAGATGATCGAATTATATACCTTTTCAGAAGAGCAAACTTGTACGAAGTGCCACGTGTCACTGTTTCAACCTTCAGATGTAAAACTAATACACATAAATATATAAGACATCCTCTTTCTGTAACTTCTTACGAAACTTCAATCTGATGCTCAGAAGGAAAGTGGTGATGATTTTCCCACAGTCACCTGTTTGGAATGTAATTCGGGGGCTTCAGAAACCCTAAATGTCTTGGACCATATCTCTGAAAATATAGCGAAGACGAATATGAAATTCAGGCTTGAGCTTCACCAAGATTGCGGCTCAAATGGGTTGTAATTTCAGAATTGAAAACTTCGTAGAAAACAAATTATAGTGAAAATGTCACGATGACCTATTTGAGATGGAATTCTGGATCTTGCCAAAAACCCTAACTTTCTCAGATCATATCTTTGAATATGTAGCGAGACAATATATGAAATTTGGACCCAAGCTTCAGCACGATTTCGTCTCAAATGGGTTTTGTTTTTATCTTCTGAAACATCACCAAAAAAATATTTTAGTGAAAATTCCACGATGGCCTATTTGGAGTAGCGAAACCCTAAAATCCAAGCTCTAATACCAAATGTTATGAAACTAGCTCACAAAAAGATAGAAAAGAGAGATCAATGCCTTCAAAATAAGCCTCTTCGAGGGGGAAACCTCCTTTACATTAAACAAATGAATAATTCTTGGATGATACAAATGACAAGACCTCCTTTCTATATATAGGAGTCTAAGGGGTCATAATATAATCCAAGCCGACATAACATTAATAATGTAAGGGCACAATAATAACAATAGTGGGCTTCTATGGGGCACAATAATAACAATACGGGGACTACATGGGCACAAAAATATAATAAGTGGGTTGTACTAATAACAATAAGGGGTTACACTAGTAGTATACAGACCTAACAAATAGTGATGTAAATAATGTATCATTAAAAAAACAAACAAAATGGATTGGTTAGAAAAGACATCAATGGAAAAACTCAAATTGTTAAAATTGAAATTAATTCCAATTAAAAACCTTTAGATCAAGGGATAACAGTCTAAGCTCTTCAGTCACAAAAATTACCAAGACATCAGGGGTATCACTAGAGCCCAAAGTGAAAGCAAAACCAGAGGTTAAGGCATAGGCTGATGGATACAATGATGATGAAGATGATATTCAAATTACACAGTACTTGAAGAAAATTGATTTTCCAAATCCATCACCTTGTTTAGTAAATCCATCACCTTCTTTGGCAAAGCCATCACCTTCTATAGCAAATCCAAAGGCTTTCAAGAAGAAGGTGTTACCGTTAAGATCATAACAAACAATGCAAAAAAGTTGAAAGGGGGGTGGTAATTTCCTCCTGGACCTAGAGAAGGTCAGAAGTGGACAACTTTGCAGCATAAGGGAGTGATTTTCCCTCTACCTTACAAGCCTCATGTAGTTAAGCTTCTTTACAATGGAAAACCAGTTGATATAACCCCTGAAGAAGAGGAGATTTCCTCTATGTTTGTTATCATGAAGAACACTGACTATGCAACAAAGCCGAAATTCATAGAGAGCTTTTGGCATGATTGGAAGAAAATTCTTAGGCCAGAGCATGTTAGTCAAAAGTTTGAACTCTGCAATTTTACACAATATATGATTGAAATCTCAAGGAAAAAGAGAAGAAGAAACAAATGAGTGTAGAGGAAAAGAAATATTTGAAAGAACAATTGCTAAAGAAAGAGGAAAAATACCTGCGGGCTGAGGATATCAAGTCTCAGTGGGTGAACTGCAAGGAAATTTCATGATGGAAAGACTCTTCACATGACACATGAAATTCAGTTCTTCCAACTGAGTACCAAGACGAAAAAATAATTATTTCCAAAAATTTCCAGTGAAAATGGGATCTCTGTCACTTACAATAATGTTTGGGTTTCCATGTAGCTTTTGAATTGTTTCCATAAATGCAGTAGAAACTGTACTCGCTTTAAATGGATGAGATAATACACAAAAGTGTTCATACTTGGTAAGTCTGTCAACTACCACCATGATAACACTCTTTCCTTTAGACTTGGGTAAACCTGTGATAAAATGCATTGAAACCTCCTCCCAACGTTCGCTTGGAATGAATAAAGGTTGTAATAGACCTGGGGTCTTAATTGTTTCAACTTTATTTTGTTGGCAAACCAAACATTCTACCACAAAATTTTGAATATCCAATTTAAGGCCATCCCAAAAAATTTCCTTCTTTACCCCGTGGTAAGTTTTTAGAAATCCTGAGCGCCCTCCTAAGGGAGAGGTGTGCAATTCCATAAGAATATTTTTTTTGGGTTGGGAATTCTTACTTAGGTATAACTGATCTTTGTACCATAATGAATCATTTTTCCATATAAATGTATCAAATGTACTGGGATCTTGTTGTAACTTTTGAATGAGTTCCCACACTTGTTCGTCATTCTTCCATTCATCCATTGCTTCGTTTATCCAATCTAGTTGGATATTAGAAATGGCACAAAGAAATTCTTCCACATCCTCATCCTTTCTTGAGAGAATATCTGCCACAACATTTTTGTTCCCTTTTTTGTAGATGATTTCAAAGTCATAACCAAACATCTTTGTGACCCATTTTTGCTACTCTTCTGAAGATAATCTTTTTTCTAAAAAGTATTCAAGACTATCATGATCCAGTTTTACCTTGAAGTGTCTTCCCATTAGGAAGGGTCGCCATTTCTTAAGTGCATGTAGTATTGCCAACATTTCCTTATCATAAATAGCTTTGTGTAAATACTTTCCTTTGATTGGATGACGTTCGAAAGCAATGGGTCTTTCTTCTTGCTTTAAAACAACACCAATTCCATTTCCTAAGGCATCACATTCCACAATAAAGGTTTTTGTGAAGTTCGGTGTAGCTAAGACCGGTGCTTGGCACATTGCCTCTTTAAGATGTTCAAAGGCCTTCGTTGCTTCTGGAGTCCATGAAAATACATCTTTCTTCAATAATTTTGTTAGAGGTGTTGCTACTCTCCCATAATTCTTAACAAACTTGTGATAATACCCTGTCAACCCTAGAAACCCTCGCAACTGCTTTACGGATGTGGGGATTTTCCATTCCTTAATGGTTTTAATTTTGCTAGGGTCTACATTAACACCTTCGTGAGATATAATATGACCCATATATTCCACCTCTTGTACTCCAAAGAAACATTTGGATCTTTTTTCATATAATTGTTTCTCCTGCAATAGTTTGAGCACCCTGTCAACATGTTGAACATGATCCTTCCAAGACTTGTTGTAGATTAGTATATCATCAAAAATTACTAAACACATTTTCTAAGGGGGTTGAAAATGGAATTCATCAACCTTTGAAATGAGAAGTTGCATGGTAAGGCCAAAAGGCATGACCAAAAATCCATAATGACCCTCATTGAGTTCTAAATGTTGTTTCTAAATGCTTCAGTCTTCATTCTGATTTGATGGTATCCTGAACGAAGATCCAACTTTGTTGAAGTAAATTGATCCATGCAATTCATCCAATAATTCATCAATGACAGGAATGGGAAATTTATCTTTAATAGTGAGCTTGTTGAGCTCCCTATAATCTGGACACATGCGTTGTGATCCATCCTTCTTGTGAACCAATACTACTGGAGCAGAGAAAGAACTTTGACTAGGTTGAATTATACTAGCGTCTAGCATTTCTGCAACCATAAGTTCAATTTCACTCTTTTGGGCATAGGGATATTTGTAAGGCCTTATGTTTGGAGCAACACTTCCTGGAATCAAATGAGTAGCATGATCATGATCAAAAAAGGTGGGAGACCTTTGGGAGACTCAAATACCTTGGAATGATTGTCCAAGACCTTTTGGAGATATTGAGAAATAGACAATTTCGATGTGGGAACCTCTAGTGAACATAATTGTGTAATTGCCTCGTTTTTCTTTCTTTAGAAGATTTGTCATTCTGTTAGAGCTGATTATATTTTCCGGTTTCCCTGTGATACCCATTAATTAAACTTCCTTTTCTTTTGAAGAAAATTTCATGAAAAGTTCTTGAAATTTAAAATCTATTTTACCCAAGGATTGTAGCCATTAGACTACTAGTACAACATCAACACCACCCATTGGAATGGAAATAATTGGGCTATTCAATACATATTCTCCCATGGATAGCTTGATATTATAGCACTTTCTAGAGAAATTTATGGTTCCTCCACTTGCAACCATCACTTGACACTCTTGTGCTAGATATAGGAAGAAATTAAATTCCTTGGCTATCTTACAATGAATAAAATTATGGGTACTGCCCGAATCAATCAACACTATTACCTTTTTCTTCTTGATATGTCCTTCTATCTTGATAGTTTGAGGAGTGGTAATTCCATCCAATGCATTGCAAGATATGGTCAGATTCATTTCTTCTTTTTCTATGGTTTGTTCCTGGTGTATATCCTCTTCTTTTGACATTTCTTGTTCCTTTTCTTCCTCCTCTTCACAATCTATGTAAAATAATTTCTTCTCAACACACTTATTACCTTTAGTGTATTTTCTATCACAACTGTGACAAAGCCCTTTTGCTCCTTTTTCTTCCAATTGTTGTGGTGTCAACCTTGTAGGTTGTGGAAGGCTAGGGAAACAACACTTCCATCTTTATAATTGTGAGTGGTAGGCTTCCTGGATTATTTTTTACCCTTATATTCAATTTTTGGAAGTCCTCAATGTGCTCCATCATTGAACCCTATTGTTTGAGATTTATCCATTGGCTAAAAAAAGTGTTTATTTTTGTATCCTCATAATGTGCTATCATTTCATCTATAAAAATTGCTCAAGTGACAATTTTTTTACGAGAGCAAAGCCATCGATACCATACAAATTGATTTGGTTCCAAATATAAAGTTTCAATGCAAACCTTTTGTGTGTTTTGCACATTATGGAGATCGAAATATTTCTCCAACTGTAGCATCCATGTTATGGGATCCTTTCCATGAAACTTCCTCATATCGATCTTTAGAACATGGTGGGTCTTCGATCCAACATTAGAGTCTATGAAATCATGATTAACATTTATTTTTTCTCATCATGAGTTTCCTTTACTACCCTTTCGCCATTAGTAAGAATTTCTTGTAGAAACTTTGTCAAATCTATCTTCAAATCTTACATCTTAGCTTCTGATGCAAGCTAGGCCTACAAAACCAGGATCTTTAAACTCTCAGCTCATAAACATGCATCTCATCTCTCACCCGATCTTTGATGCCAAAATTTCATACAGCGTTCTAACCATAGGTCTTCAATAAAAACAATAAAACTAACTGAAGATCACACCAACCATATGCACACAAAAATATATGAGAATAGTTAATTAAGAAATAAAATATTTACAAGAGAAATCATGGCCTATTCATGGCCTCTTATTCTTCATACTCACTCATTCTCTCTCACTCTCTATCTCTCTGATCCTCAATGCCTTCAACATTCCTAATTTATAAAAACTAAGCATGATCTAGAATCACCCAACTAAAAGCTCTAAGTGTCTACATGCAATGCATACACAGGGTAAAAAGCATATTGAGGCTTTTCCCCATCTTTTTCCCTGTTCTAAAATAGAAAAACCTTCCTTATCCACATCTATTGCTTTTATGCCTAAAAACACTCCCTATTTTATTAAAAATAACAAAATATTCAAAATAATCACACCCCCCTTTTTAATTCCATATTTACAACTGAAGAGGGTCTCGATGCTCCTGCATCATACACCCAACCTTAAAATTAATCATGATCTCCTGATCATGTGCCTGGATCCCATACTTTGTGCTACAAGTTTCCATTTGCCGTTGCTTTTGTCTGTTGTTCTTCTCCAGGTCTCCACACTTTATGCTGCATCGTTCCACTTGCTGCACTCTTGCAATCTTCTGATGTCTTCTTTTTGCTGCTGCTCTTTTGCTTCACTGGTGCTGGTCTCTTCCAGGACTCCTTCATCATCCTCTGCATCATCATTTTAATTTCTTTGTCTAGCAGACTTTCTCCAGCTTCTTCAGTAAGACCTGTACTCACAAAACAATTGTTAGAATAAAAATCATAAGGCTTCAGTGCCTCTTCCGCTACTATCACTGTTGTTTGAGCTGTCACTATGGATGTTGTTGCTGCTATCGCCATAGATGTTGCTACCGTTGTCGCCATAGATGTTGCTACCTCCCAAACTTCCTGTCCCTCTGCAACATGCTTTGGCTCATCACCTACAATTTCATTTGTAACTTCATCTGCAACTTCATCTGCCACTTTTTCTTCTGGTTCACTGCACTGGCCTCTTTCTTCTGCAATCTCCTTATCATATTGTGGATTCTCCAACCAATATTCTAATAATCCAATTTATATGTAGCATCGCTGAAGCATATCATCGTCACCTGCATACATACATAAACTTTCAGTATCAACTGTTACTTCCTTTATCTGTGCTTCAGGCTGATTCACTTCTTCTGTATCCATAAAAACTTCCACTTGTGCTGTAACAGTTTCACAAGATGGCACATCCTCCTCAACACCTGTAATCACATCACCTGCAAACATACACAACTCATCAGTTTTTAAACTGCAAGTATTTTTAGTCCTCACTGCTTCCTTCAACAGTTTCCTTTGAACCAATCTGCATGTGGGATTTTCAAATTTCATCTCTGGCACAAGAATTCTAAGTCCCTTTCTCACCAAGGAAATCAGAATTTTCCTCAACCTCCTCTGCAATTGTCGCCAAATCACTCTCTTTCCCTTCAGTGGAAAGATCCATTTTCCTTTCTACTTTTCCTGCTCCTGCAGCCGTTCTTCTAGTACCTGTAATTGTGCCTTTATTTCTGCAATCTTTCTTTCTCGAACTCCAACAGTCATCTCATCTCTGTGGCATTTCTCTGAACCTCTACTTTCTCCTTTATGACTTTTAGTAGTCATCTCCTTCGCCATGAGTTGCTCCCCTATGCGTTGCATGAAGCCTCTGCCACAGCAAACTCTTTTGCCGCCAGTTACCTCACCAATCCTTCCCTCCAGGTCTGGTCTTTTGGTAATCATTGTTCCTCTACTGGAACCTTTTGAGCATCCTCTACTGCTCCTGTAGGCTTCTCTCATCTGCAACTTTATTCAAACTTCGTTGAATTTTTAGGTTCTGCCACATTCACTTCTCCTTCTTTTCGCTGAGATTTCTTCACTATTCCTGTAAATCAATATTCATCAGTCCAAAATCATCACATGCAATTAACTTAACTCAAAGCAACTTGAATCTTCACAAAGAGCTATTCCTGCTCTGATACCACTTGATGCAAGCTAGGCCTGCAAAACCAGGATCTTTAAACTCTCAGCTCATAAACATGCATCTCATCTCTCACCCGATCTTTGATGCCAAAATTTCATACAACGTTCTAACCATAGGTCTTCAATAAAAACAATAAAACTAATTGAAGATCACACCAACCATATGCACACAAAAATATATGAGAATAGTTAATTAAGAAATAAAATATTTACAAGAGAAATCATGGCCTATTCATGGCCTCTTATTCTTCATACTCACTCATTCTCTCTCACTCTCTATCTCTCTGATCCTCAATGCCTCAACATTCCTAATTTATAAAAACTAAGCATGATCTAGAATCACCCAACTAAAAGCTCTAAGTGTCTACATGCAATGCATACACAGGGTAAAAAGCATATTGAGGCTTTTCCCCATCTTTTTCCCTGTTCTAAAATAGAAAAACCTTCCTTATCCACATCTATTGCTTTTATGCCTAAAAACACTCCCTATTTTATTAAAAATAACAAAATATTCAAAATAATCACACCCCCCTTTTTTATTCCATATTTACAATTGAAGAGGGTCTCGATGCTCCTGCATCAGCTTCCACACCTTTCTTGAAACCATCCATCTTAGCTTCCATGCCATCCATCTTAGTTTCCATTTCATTCATCTTAGCTTCCACATCATTCATCTTAGCTTCTATGTCTTTCTTTAAACCATCCATCTTTGCTTCCACACATTTTTTTAAACCATCCATCTTAGCTTCCATGCCATCCATATTAGCTTCTACTTCTTTCTTTAAACCATCCATCTTAGCTTCTGTTACTTTTTGTGAGAGTGAATTTTGTTGTACTTGGTCTTCTAATTTTGATATATCATGTTGCATTTCTTCCTCTTCTTCATGAGACATGCTAGAGACTCCAGGATGCTTACTAGGTGTTTCCATTTTCTTTCTTAGGGGCATCAATTAATGATAATTATGCTTCACTATTCCCTTTTAATTCCTTCAAACTATTTTTTCAAACCAAACTTATGAAAAATAAAAAATAAAACTACATGCCTTTTTTCACTTTGTAGCAGCTCAATATTGTATCTGATGTATCTCTGAAATTTCAGATCTCCAAGGTCTGAAATTACACAATGTGGTATCCCTCTCAGTCCTCTTTCCAATGCCACAAGTCTGATCGAAATTGGATTCTCCAAGGAAGTGTTATGCCAAATCTTCCAAGATGACCCGATTATACATTGTTTTAGTATAATGAACTTGTACAAAGTGCCATGTGTCCCTGTTTCAACCTTTGGCCCTGAAAATGATGCAAAGAAAACTAAAATCCGTCCTCTTTCTTTAAATTCTTACGAAATTTCAATTTGATACTCAGAGAGAAATTTATGAATATTTTCCCAAGGTCACCCATTTGGGATGTAATTCGGGAGCCTGCAAAAACCCTAACTTCCTTGGATCATATCGCCGAAAATATAGTGAGACAAGATCTAAAATTTGGACCTGAGGATCATCGAGATGTCGAATCAAATGGGTTTTGTTTTTAGCTTCTGAAACATCGCATAAAAAAAGTTATAGTGAGAATTCCACGATGACTTGTTTTGGAGTAGCGAAACCCTAAATCCAAAGCTCTGATATCAAATGTTATGAAACCAGCTCAGAAAAAGATAGAAAATATAGATCAAAAACTTAAAAATCAGCCTCTTTGAGGGGAGAATATCCTTTAAATTACACAAATGAACAATTCTCAGATGATACAAATGACAACTTCCTGTCTATATAGGAGTCTAAGGGGTCACAATATAACCAAAGTCGACATAATAATAATAATATAAGGGCACAAAAATAACAATAATGGGCTTCTATGGGGCACAATAATAACAATATGGGGACAATAGGGGCACAACAATAATAATAAGCACTACAATGACAATAGTAATATTGGAATCACATGTGTTAAAACAAAGGTTGTCCCCTACCATCAAGCGGCGTGCCCCGGTTGTTCCCAAGAATCAATAGATTGTACTCCCCATTGGTTTCAAACAACATGGGCATACCAGATATTAACTTTTGATGATATGTTACTATTCAAGATTTCTAAGACAATCCATAGTGCAATTCCTTGTTTATTACAAAACCATTTAAACCTGGTTTGTGTAGACAAAAGAAAAAATGATGGTCCTGATCTAGTAAGGGTAAGGGAAAGAGGTGTTATGTGTCTAAAGACCTACGACATTGTAACTGCAGAATTGTTGGGAATTGTGTATTCGGTTGATCCAAATGTTTTCGAACCAAAAGAACGACGCAATGAAGGGTAGCTCTGCTACAACTATGTCATATCAATTATAACCCAAAAACTCGCCAAATTTACACCATCACACTCAGTTGGAACAAACTTGGAATATGGTAAAATAAATAATTACTAGTTAAATCGACAACCTTCCACATCAGAATACAACCTTCCACATCATCTCCTTCTCGTTTTCCAATATTCATCGCTCCCTGTCCAACTATCAATTAACATGTCCACATCCTATCTACGCCCAAGCGTTACATCTCCGTACTGCACCATGAAGGCTCATCGTTAGTCAACTTATTACATAATTTAATTAATTAAATTAAATAATGTATATATAATAATAATAATAATAATAATAATAATAATAATAATAATAATTTAATTATTATTTAAAAAATGAAATAAAAATAAAATCTGAAGGGAGAAATAAAATAGTTGATTCCATAATAATAGTATTAATGACTTGCACATATTGGAAAGACATAGCAAGGAAGGAATTATTAGGAAATAAGCTTTGAGGACAAATATTTTTGAAGAGGAAGGCAATGTTATGAATACAAATCATATAAAATAAAAATAAATAATGTAAATATTAAATAATCAAAATAATGATTATGCTAAGTAGTCATTAAGTTAAGTGAAAAGGCATTTCTAAAAGACATGCCTTGTCATGAAAGGACACCTACCTAGGTATATATGTAGGGCCTCATTGTAACATTCAACATCCTTGTACATTTTATATATATTAATAAATTATTATTACAAATAACTTTTGTGTATATTTGTTTGGGGAAAAAACTTTTGTGTATTTTTACATTAAATCCAACAGGCTATAAGTTATGTTGTCTCAAATACAAACTTATTAATTATTTATATTTACCAACATAATAAAATTGGACATCAAATCCAAACATTGTTCGAAAACTAACCTTCAGAAATGGATCAATCACATGACCAAAATACATGAATTTGAACAAAATTACAAACTGCTCAAGTTCACCTTTCTAGACAACTTCACTCTCAAGCCATTAATCTATAGTCTAAAAGGTTAGGCTATTAAAATTTTCTCCATAAACAAACATTGTAATAATTAAAACTTACCATATACGACACTGTAATAGTGAAACCTTATACATTTTTTTTATTGCAGTGAACATTGCAAATATTTTTCCAAGAGTAACTTTGTTAATTTTAATGTGTGGTTTTCATATCTCTCTTAAGATTGAGATACTTAAAGTTACTGTAACATTATGATATTTTTCAATGTAAGCTAGCTAACTACTTCTTGTACTTTAACAAATTTAAATCACTTTTTAAAATTCACTTCAATTGGTGAACTCTTGCAAACCCAAACTATAATGGGATGTGTGATTCTTTCACAATATTCACCTATCAAGATGTAGGTTATTGAATACTTATAGGCACGTTAGCTGGGCATGAATGACCATTCAACCAAGTATTTAACATCCATATTTTAGTTGACTTTTATTGCTAAATCCAAAATTTGCAAAGTTGCTGGAAATAACACAGTATGAGGTATCAGAAAATAGACAATAGTCATAAATAGGGATATGTTTAGGGATTACTGAGATTTTTTGTGATTAGAACTACTTTTAAAAGTTCCTATCAAGCCTTTTCGGCCTTTTTTTTGGATTAATGATGTTCCCATTGATTTCCACCTTCTATGATTTTATTAATTACTCTAGCCTTCTATTCATATGATTATCCAAGTTAGTTAGGTTTGAGACCAAGTTCTGTTATTTTTGAAAGTACTGCTTTCAAGCTCTATAGAAAGCGGTCTAGTTTCTTGGGAAAAATGGAACTCAAGAGACAAATCATTGAACATAAGAAATTTTGTTGAACTAGGCTTCCCTGATAGGGACTACCCTTCGATCAAATTCAACCAGGATTTAACCTGACCCCTACTACTTTTTCATGTCTCTGGTAGAAATGAACCTTGATGAGTGACTCAACCTACCTCCACCTTCACTGCTAAATCAGGACCACATCACAAGTGGTGACTAGCTTTTAGAGTGACCTCCTATGGGAAAATTCCAAATGGAGTAAGCTAATAATATGACAAATGGATCTTCATTCCAATCACAAATCTCATCAAAATTTGGCTAATATTTTAGGCATGAGAAACTTTTGCTATGATCCAAGGGACATGCATGGTTGTACAAGGCCCTTATAGGTTTTTCCCAATTCTAAATTGACCCTAATGGTTAAAAAATTTATCACAGTTCCATATCCATGGGAACTATAACTTTTTGTATTGCTAAATTCCAACAATTAGAGGGAAATTTTCTACAAAATTAGATGTCTCTATGTCAAATACCTAATCACAATTTTTTTATTTTGTGTACTGGACCAAAAAATTGCAGGTATGGCATATGTATGTTTTTGGCTAAAAGCCCATTTCTGACAGGGCAAGCACATAATTGACAGCATGCGAAATCCTAAATTGTTTCCATCTTATTCCACTCTATTAGCAAATGATAAATCTTAAGAACTAAATATAGATTTCAATATGTTATATTATGAATATAGATTTTACGGAGGACAAAGTTAAGAATTGTTATGCATATAATTCGAATGTTTCTTGTCTAAACAAGTTTGACTGATAATAATGTTGTTTCTGGCTAAATTTCTAAGTACATGTATTGCTAGTTTTTTGCTTGCAATTTACACAACATAAAGTTATCATGTTTGCACATTGACATCAAGAATGTTCTGAACCTCATTCTCTAGTCAATGATTCTAAACCAGATGCAGGTAATTCCAGTCACATATTTGAGTGAGGAATCATTTATTCAATTTAATATCATTTGTAATTATTATTTTTATGATTTCTTGTATATGGGAAACAATGTTTTCTATCATTTCCCATAAGCTTCACATTGAGCCATGTGAATTCATTCCTATAACATTCTATGTCCTATTTCTGGCTTGTTTTCACACTTCCAAGAGCCTAAGAGCTTCAGTTGAAACAACCAATGCAATAGCCAAACAATTTGTATATGTTTTAGAGCTACATAAATAGTCATTGATACAAGTCCTACATAAACCACAGTCCTGAAACTCTTGTAATTATTTGAGAAACAAAAATGACTTCACTTGCAAAATCACTAGAAAGAACATACCCATAATTGCGTAATGCTTGGTCTTGACAAAGCCATGTTTATATGTTCTTGTGTGCATCATATATGTATATGTATTATAGAGCTTAGTTATCCATATTTGACCATGGGTAAATAATTATTCATCATTCAAGTATTTTAATGCCTTGAAATTTGGGGACCTTTAATGACCTCTCTCATGCAATGTGATCCTGACTCCTTAAATCTAATAAATCACCATTTTCAACCCACATCAATTGTGAACACCATAAACAATGTAAAATTTGCAATGGGAACTGATACGATTACTCGTTTCGTTGAGGTAGCAAAAGAGTCAACTAATTTTGAAAAGTGGTGATGTAGAAAACACCCTTTTTTTTTTCAGAGCATATTTTTGACACTTAAATTTTCTTATGTATCAAATAAAATATTTGTTTTTAATGTTAGTGATTTTCATGTTGATTTTCAAACGTGTTGACGCAGCATCAACCCTTTTTTTGGAGGGCTTTTTTTTGACACTTTAAAATTTTTTATGTCCATTTTTTTTTGAAATCATGATTACTTAACATATTTTCTAGTTGTATTATTTCTTTCTTTTTAAATGTTGATTACTTTATATAAATATATATATATATATATATATATTATTATATATATATATATATTATATATATATATAAGACAAAAAAATGTAAAAAAAAAAAAACAAAAAACAAAAATCTATAAAAATAAGTAAATAAAAATAGAAAAAATTTTAAAAACCACTAACAAAAACTAAAAAAAATAATAATAAACTAATACATGCAAACTAAAACAAACTGTCTTTGAAGTTCTTCCCCCTCCTCCTCATTGTACATCTTTGCAATTGCATCTAGGAAGCCATTATTTACCTCATGATCATCAATAAGAGACACTCTCCTAGGCCTTTCAACATACCATTTTTCATTTAATGCATATGGTGACATGTGCAAATGTGTGTTCATGTGATCCCACCTACATTGAATGATGGGTTGAATCTGGGATGTATAGAACTCTATTGAGGACTCCCTCTGCTGAATGGATGCCTTCACATGACCCAATATGCTATCAAAGGTCTAATAGATTTAGGAGAATTTGAATCAGTGTAACAAATGACCTCCACAATAGGGACCAAGAATGACACCAAATAAGAATAATCTTCCTACCAATGAATGTCCAACACCTGAAGCCTAACTTTCTTCCCAAAGTCTATCTTTGATTCTAACCATCTTCCCCACTCTGGACTCACAACCAAGCATTGTAGTGGTGCTTATACCTCTAATATCCTCAACAATAAAAGAAAATAACTAGCATATCTAGTATCGATGGGCTTAAGGAATTCCTTCCTTGTGTGAGCCCTATACATGGTCAAGGATGTGTGGTGGTTGTAGATAAACATCTGCACATCTCTAGCTACTATCACCAAGTCTGATATCCACTGAATTTTTCCAATGTCCTTTAGTGCATTATTGAGTGCGTGCACGCAACAAGGAGTCCAGAAAATATTTTGATACTTTATTTGAATCAATAACCCACTTGATCTACAAACTGATGTTGCATCTGTCACAACCTGCATGCGATTAACATGAATGATCAACAACAATCACATGCATTGTCTACATGCATTTTGAATTATATGATTAGATAATGGTGACTTGTCCTTTTTGCACTTAGAAGGCCAAGGAGTACATAAATATCGAGATAATGGTACAACACAATATAGAAGAGACCTCCCATATCAGAGTTGAAGAATCATATGAGATGAGGTTGAAAGAAACTCCTTTAGATTTGGTGGAGACAATGAGAAGTCTGAAGGGAAAACTTTAGAGTTGTAGACATGATAATGAAAGGCTCATTAAATAAGAGGAGAAGTAGAATAAACTAAAAGTAGTGTTGTTATGGAGTTTGTTTGCACACCTCCCGCGTTTTTCATACTTCTTGTTTGGCACATAGTCCACCTTGCACTACTTTATACTTAGCCATTTTCAGAAGTGTGTAGCAACCCTACACTTCCACATCTTTACACATTTGACCCTCCACACATCTCATTATCCCACACATGCTTTCCTACACACTTATATTCCTCGACACATAAAGATTCCACACAAGGCATAATATATATTCTATCAAAGTGACTTCTTTTCTTACATTACATACTTAAAATTATGAAAAATAATCATTTGATCCTTTTGAGGCTAACTGAAAACCCACTTAACAAATTTGGATCTAAAAGGTGGAAAAGGAATTAATATTGTGTTATGAGAATTATCCACTAGTACACCACTTAAAGACATTCCAAAGGTCATTAACTTCCTATTATTATTCTCACATGTTCCGATGAAGGTGGTACATGATGAAGGGATTTCTTACTAAATGTTATCATAAATTGAGCTTTAAACAACTAATGCTTACAAATGAAATTGAAATGAATAGACAAAGAAGAAGATAAATAAGTAAATATTTTTTATATTTTAATGTAATTCAAGTGCTTGATCTGCAAAAGAACATAAATGAAATGAGCATAAAAGAACATAAAAGCAACGTGCTTTAAACAGAGCATTTAATCAAAAGACTTGAAATAAACCTTGAAAAAAATTAACATAAAGAAACTAGCCTATCTTGCAAAAATGAAACATTAAAATATGCTTGTACTCATCAAGGGGCCCTCCTTAAGCCCTGAGAGGTGGAAAGTTTAGGAAAATATTGATCAAACACCAAATCTCATCATGAAGGCATAACCATATCAAAGGATTGTATTAACTGAACAATGTGTGAACTTTAATAGTATTCATAACATAAATCATAAGCATAACCAATATTTAACATTCCAAACTTAACACCCCTTTAAATGGAGAAGGCACTCCTATTTATACAAAAATTAATATAACTAATTAATAAATGTAGATCCACAATCTCTCCTAGATCCACATATATCTCATGTGGTTACAACCATATGTTAACATCTAGCAAGCAACATATTTTCATATCTTCTCACAAATATCTAAATATTTTATAGGAGACACTTATAAAAACATCCATGATTATTCTCCATGAAATGTGTTTGATTAATGATCTCAAATCTTCCTCAAATATTTAAGAGTTTGAAGAAGAAATTCGAATTTGTGACTTGGAGGCCACATATGACTTTGATGGAATCCTCAAATATGCCTACAAACATCAGAAAACTCATCCAACTTTTAGATATAAGTGAATACATGTTATATTTCTATTATTTAATTATCAATCCACTCAAAATTTTAAAATAAATTCTTTGGAAAATAATATTTATAAACCCATATATGATTATGAAAATGGTTTTAGTGTAAGGTGATGGAGCTGTGGAATATGGTAAATATTGAAGCAAAGTGAGAGAAAAGAGAGTGAAAAAGGATGACATTTTAGAGACCCAACAAACACATGGACCTGGGATTCCAAATCATCTACCACATGTCAATTGTGCATGCATGATAATGTGGGACAAGTGGTGGAATCTTCAAAGGGCCCTACTTTGGTTCCCCAAACTTAGGATTCAATGAAATTTATATCATCATATCAGTCTTGGTGAATAAAGGATGTTATTAACCTAAGAAATAAAGTTCAAAATGGAAGAAAGAAGCGTTGATTTATGACTCCCATGTCCTCAAGGTGACTTGGAAACTTAGGTGTCTTACAGTGTGGTATTAGAGAAATGTTACAATAGATAGGCTATATGTGCTTAAGAAAATGGAATTGTTAGTGATGATAACTAGTTTGTTCAGATAAGCACCTATTGAGAAGCTCAATTGGTGATTGTTGTGATAGTGGAATGTTATGTAACATGATATTTGAGTTTGAAATCCCCTCAATTTACCTCTATCTATGGAAGGGGTGCATGTTAGGCACCTAGATTTTATAGTGGTAGCAGTCATAATTGACCCCATGTCACGTGAGTATGAAACTTTCCCAATTGTCAATTCCTCTAGTCCAAAAAACAAAAACTAGTATGTTGAGATAATGCATGATTGAATTTATAATTTCAAAAAAAGATAGATTACGATTTTTCCTTAATCTATCACAACAAAATATTGATGTTTTTTGCCTTACTCTAGGTCTAAAAATATGAATAAATTAAGGTACAACATATTTTCATTAGTGCTAAAATAGATTGAATGTTGCAAGAAATTTAATTATTGATATATTAATAGAAAATTATGAGTGTGAATTGTTGCAAGGAAAATTTCCAAGATTTGTACTTATAGATGTCAAAGAAAGCATTATTAAGGTTAATTGTCTACATGCATTTTGAATTATATGATTGTTGGCTTGAAGGGGCCTCACCCAGGTTCATTGTTAGTTAGCCAAACAAATCCCTACACTACAGGCCCTTTCGGCATCAACCCACGGAGTGCGGACTGAAGTCTCACCCGAAGCAATATGGGGGGATGCTAGAACCAAGTTTCTGCACCCTTGAGATGGTTGTGATGTCATTTTATTCCAGCTATGCCTTCCTTTGCATAGGTTGCTTGGCCCTCTGTTCCACCCTTCATCACCTTCATGAAAGGGTACAATCGGCTTTTGCGTAGCCCTAGCCTAGGGCTGAGGTGCTTTCACGCTACAAGGGTAGCGAACTATGATATCTCCCAAACTAGGCTAAGTGTCTTACTTATCTTAGTAACCAATCTTAGTTAGCTTCGTGTAAATAGATGTTCTTACTTGCATTCACTTAACCAACACATTTACATATATTCACACATCATATAAGCATTATAAGTGAAATTCATACCCAACATAACCAGATGCATAAATAGGAAATAAAGATGCATAAATTGTATAATACTTCTCTTTATTGATAATTCCGGATGATTATAGACTCGACCTGCCCTGCGCACTCAGCTGCAGGGGTCCACGCACTCAGCTACGGACTTCTACCCTCGGCCTCTACGCACTCAGTTGCAAAGCCTCTACCTACGCTACGACCCAAAAATTAGACTTCTACCTCCGAGCTATCTCTCATACATCATATCTTCTATTCTTGTTATCAAACTACTTAGAGCTTAGCTCTATTTATACAATCCCATGGTCCATGGACCATGGGTAGATATTTTATAGCCAACATTACATTTCCAAAATAAGGGCAGACAACCCTATGACTCTTTAACACCTACGTGCTCCGCGACCATAAAATGCAGAGTCTTTATACTTGGATTACAAAATTTTACCAAAATATGGGCTTTTAGCCCCAAAACTATCCTTGGGGGATCCCGCGCTCAGCAAGCCCCCAACACAAACATTGTGACTCACCTTCGAGTCACTCATGCAGGTGCGAAGAGCTTAGTGTGAAGACCTCCCAACTCCGTTTGGATTATCGCAACCTTGGCAACGCACTAAGCGGCCGCTTGCTAGACTTCTTCGACTCTCTCCTCGGTGACTGCCACTGAACTGCCACCCTGAATCTTCTGCTAAGTTTCCTGTAGTGTCGGGAGCTTTCCTTCAATGGAAGCTGTGATCGTATATGCTTCGTCTATCCATGGCTGTAGGCGCGCTTTTAGGACCGCTTCTTTGTGCCGAGCGGCATCCACCTGTTTCTTAAGCACCTTTGCCTCCTACATCCGACTGAGCCTCTGTGTAAGGGTGACCATCTGTGTGGTCCCTTTGACCTCGTCATATATTTTTTGTAGCTCATGCGCCTCCATCTCCAGGCGCTCTACATTCGGGTCCTCCTGCAAGGTGGTTAGGACCTCGAATGATTGTTCAAAAAGTTGTGTGCACTCTACTACTGCATTGTCGACTGCCACTATTGTTGTTTTAATAGTGGTGGCACAATATTCCTTGACTTCTGACGGAGTTGAAGGCTGAGCCCTCAACTATAATTCTTCAATATGCAGGTTCAGCTCCAGCTGAATCCTAGCCATCTCTATCTGAGCATCACGCACCCCTGTGGCCAACTTGTGGACGCGCACCTCAACTGGTTCTTCTGCCTGAATGTCCAACTCTAGGACCATTCAGTAGGCTTCCTCCACTACCTACATGATTTGATTATTCTCTTCCACTACCTTGTTGCGCTGCAGGCCCAACTGCTCGATATTGATGTACTTCTCACTCATCACCTGCAGAGCGCAACTCCCGCAGGCCCTAAGTGCTGCGGTGACTCCATCTTACAAGAGGTGGAGCATCTCTCGAGGGAGCGTGGCCATATCCAATCCCACCCCTTTCAGGAAAATAAGAATGGGCTTGTCGACCTCATTTTCTATAGTAAGTGCCCCATATGGTAGCACTATTACATTGGTCACCCTTGTGCGCAACATCTCCGCATCAGCTAAAGTGCCGATCGCGAGGCTGGTGGACACTGTGCCATCCTGTGGAGTGCAAGACTACAACTCCTGCAACTCTGTCTGGAGAGCCCCTAATACCAATTGTTGTTGCTCTCCAAACTGTTGGAAAGCCTCCGCAGTGACATCCCTCACCGTTTCTCCAATATCGTGCAAATCCCCCTTAGTGAGGGTGATTGGGTCGAAGGATGTCTTTGAAGCCTTGGTTTTCTTCTGTGGCACTGCCTTCTCTTGCAGCCACTAACGCATGAGTTAGGTGGATGTTGTTTGCGGGTTCGCGCCACCTTGTTCTATCAGATCCTCTATTTCTGCCTCAGCCTAGGGCAAAGGTGACTTCTATCCTTCACGCTCTTCTCCTCCTGTTTCCTGCTGTTCTACCAACTTCGTGGTGTCACACACTGCCTGGGTCTTATCCTCTGCTTCCTCTTTTTTGCACTTTTCATCTAGTTGTGCCATTCTAAGATTTGTTTCTTCCTTCTTACGCTGCGTGACGAACTTTTCCATTTCCACAATGGAGCGAGTTGAAGCGCGCCACTCCGTCGGCCAAGACTCGAGGACTGCAAAGATAACATCATCTGTTGCCAGATAAGGTACGCTATGCCATGTCTTCATGGGGTCCTTTCGCGCCTTGATAAAGATATGGTGGAAATTGGCTTTGAACTCTGCAAAGCTCTGCAAACTAGTGTATGCTGTGGGTGACAACCACAGC